>JACCPG010004048.1:0-87480 GCA_016069955.1 Drepana arcuata | reverse complement strand
GGACCCTTGTGGGAAGGCGTGAGGATATATTACTATTATTATTGTATCAGTAACTTGATTTATTTTCACTGCAATTTCATTACCTACTATTGTAATGAAAATAAAACGTTTATTGAATATGGTATATATCATTAGCTGGTTCAACAGATCATGTGAATTCGTTTAATTTTGTGAGTTTGTGTGATTCGTCTGTAAAGGTTGATTTACGAACGAAATTGGGTGTAGAATTAAACAAAACTCATGTTTCCATCATTATATACTTTCTAGTTATTACTTATGTTTAACAAGCGTTTACAATATAGCGATTTAAAAGCTACAATAAATAATATCTTCAGCAAATAATACTGTACAAAATTGTTAATACAACTTAACATTCAATTAGCTTCGGGATTATCGAAAGTGCAGTGAACGGACCAATGTAAAGCCGACTTAGCCGTGATAGTTTTCCTTTAAACTAGGTACTGGCGAGATTTTGTTTTCAAATCTAAAAACAATGTTCAGCTGGCAGAGACGGGATACATGACTAATTAAAATTACAGCTTTAAAACTTAATAATTAATATCTTGTAAACGAATTCTTAAAACGAAAAGCGTTCTTAACACACCCCGACTATTAATAATCTATCTAACGATATGCTATACAACAAGGATGGCGAAAAAAATTAGAGAATGAAATTTTTGTTATTAAACGAGATTAGGATGACCAATATTACTTAGTTAATGTCAGATAAAATAGGTATGTTGTATAGATCATAATTTTTCGTATTAGGTACATCCTTATCCTTAATCATATTATAAATGTGAATGTAAGTTTGTTTGTTACGCTTTCGCGTAAAAACCACTTAGCCGATCATCATAAAACTTTGTACACATATTCTTGGAGGTATTAGAAGTAACATAGGATACTTTTTATTGAAAAAAAAAAAAAGATGAAAGATAAAAAAGCCGTCCACGCTGACGAAGTCGCGGGCACAGCTAGTAGTAGTATATAATAATTTCTCCATATAGATTTTACAGATTATGTCGCTTATTACTACTACAAGTTTAAATACAAGAGCCCCAACTATGTACCTACCTTCTGAAATAGTTATGATAAAATGTGGTACATTAGCATGATATACATTTTACTCATTTTAAATTATTGGTTTTGATCCATGTGACATTGTTACTCTATGTATGTTTTTTGTATAAATAAATTTCTCGTTAGTTAAGAATATGGCCAGGTTTATTGTTATATTGTACCTAAAATGTAATTCTCGTTCAACTGTTATCCACTGGAGGCGCTAGTGTCAGCTTTTCATCATTTCTGTCTCCAGCGTAAATAAAAACTATTTTTAAATTCAAACTATTTGTTGATAAAAATAAATACCGTTTCAGCCCCACAGCTCAAACCAACAACGCTGTATTTATTAAGCACCTCAAAATTCTTATGATAAGAGGGTTCAAAAATCAACTATTTGAGCATCTTAACACGGATTCGTATTTTCTTATTAATATTAATTATCTACGTAGTTGCAAGTGATAACTTAAGAGTAAAATTTTTAAGTGTAAAAGGAAGCTATCGAATGAGTAGGTTTTTAAGGTTATTAGCTAGAAAGGTAAGGTAATGGTGACCTTACATAATTACCCTATCAACTTTAGAAAAATAATTTACATTGGAGAGGGGGCCTGTGCTTAATTTGCTTGTTGTCCACAAGTGCGTGATGTCCAAATGTTGCAGTTCAGCCTTATCCCGCCAGCTCTAATTTTAATTTACATGTTTTTTAAAGTTTTGAACTACTAATTTATATTAACACAATGTATTTCATATTATTTTACATGAACAAACTGACTGAGCCACACAACAGCAATGTGTTCACAATCTTTATATTATAATAGTGTGAATATCTAAGTACTTACATGTGTTTTTGGTTGTAAATTATTTTTTTAGCCATATTATAACTTACACTTAGCCGCATGCTAAAATTATAGGAATGATTTACATAACATTAATGCCTATACACAATATCCGACATTGGCGGTCGTTTCGTTATTGTCGAATGTCGCATCCCGATAGCCTAGTAATCACCATAGTGGGTCGCCTTTACCTGGAGACAGGACAAAATATTCACTTATTAAATTATGTCTCTGAATAGCATATCTATTTGGTTAATATCGTGTAGCATGCAGTGTGACGCGTGCCTAAGTCATTGTTATCTCACAACAAATAATGCATTTTCAAAATATGTGAACATAGGTTTAGCATGCTATGCTCATAGTTTTCAATAGTAATTAGTGTTTTAAAAGCATTAGTAGTGATTTAATAATGAAGTGATGAGTAAAAGAAACTGAAAAAATGTAAGGAGGGAGGTTGGGTATGACAGTTGACATTTTTTCATTTTCAATTAATCTATGTGCGATTGGTTACTGAAGTGCACGACAAATATAAATTTTCGAATATAATACATACCATTTTTTTTTCGAATTTCCATGTTCATTCCATACAATTTAGGAGTTAAGGTAAAAATAAAGAATGGAAAAGAAAACAAATTATCGCCTTTCTGTTAATTCCAACACTCATTCTTTTATTGTGATTTTTGTATATTCCATTACATTGATTGAAACACGATGCCTTGCGCATTTATAGGTAAGTATATTTGTTGTGAGAATACAAAACCCAATTTAAGATATTATGATGTCACTTTTAAGAGCTGTATTTGTACCATTGTCAGTTTATACAATATACGACTTTCAAATTATGTCGTATAATGATTTAGTACTTTGTTCCAAATGTATTGAAAACTGTGTATTTGGAATCCTAATATGAAGAATTTTTCGTAGCAGGTTACTGTTATTACAGTCAAATAAATGAATTTTAAGTCAAATAACTTAAATTTACTCTAAAGTGACTTCATTCGACCTTAGATATATAAATGCTCTATAATCCTCAAAATATTATTAAAATAAATAGTCCCTTTTCTATTTTAAATTATACATAATATTTTGAACTTAAAAATAACGAAGTACTTTATACAAAATGAAAAAGAAAAAGATTGAACCGTGAAACCTTGTGCCAAGTTGGTACTAGGCTGCAAGTAGGTCTGACGTCAGGTAGAAGCCTGTAGCCAACCATCTTTATCAATATAACCAGATTATTTCGTCTGTTCATAATCAAAAGTTATATATAATTTATATACCAGTTACAACTGTTAAGTTATATGCCAGTAGGTATACGACAGTTTATATAACACCTAAGTTATGAAACATAACCATAGACGGTATCGCTATATCCACAACCATTCGTCCATTATTAGCCACACTCAAAATTAAATTATAAATTAATTAATTAAAATTCTACCTAGCTATAGAATTAAAACTGTCATCTGACTAGTGTGCACAATGGACCGGCGAAATTGAAATTATTTTTATTATTTATGTTTTGTTATCATTTTTAATCTGTTATTATTTATAATCGGCTTATACTCGCTATGCCGTAGTTATATGACCGTTAAGTATTTTTTAAATTTACGTGCGACGTATGCCAATCGCGTGGGAATCTTGTTAAAGATGAATAAATTATATCAGTCTTTCTATCGAGCGAGTTTACTAAATGTCGAGAGCACAAAATAATTTAACACAAAACGGATAATTTGCCTACGTCTAGTGGGGCTATAGCGAGCAAGTTTTGACTGTCCTGTTTAGTATTTACCTAATAATATTACATGTTTATATATAGATATGTATATAAATATATATTTGTATAAAACCCCTTACCCTAATAGATATGTACATATCTTGCAAGTCTCTTCATCTGAATATGCCTAGTCTAAAAGTTATCAAACCTTATAGTTAATAATAACAATATTATAAATCGCAATATTACAAATATGTGTCAAATATTTACAACTTGAAATAGAAGGGAATAAACATAAAGTGCAAGGTTTGTGAAGGAATCGTTCAAAAATAAAAAAATAAATGGATTACGTTTTTTTTTCGGATTACTACATTACAAAGTGTTAATTTTCGGTAATATTTTTTATGAGACGGCGGAGAAACGGTTTTAATTCATTTTAGTTACAAATTACCAAAAATATTATAAAATGTTAATCGGGAATAAAAATATGGATAACATCTCACTGGGCCATCTAACAGAATAAATAATTTAATAGTAATTTAAAGCTTCATAAAATTAAAATGTTACTATTATTATATTAAAATGTTACCATTATTAAAATTGTAAATAACCTAAGTAGAAGCAATAGAAAATGCAAAGGAACGATGTTTAATCGCAACATTAATTAATAGTGATTAATTAGAATCATCAAATTTTCCTCTCGATACAGAGAGCAACTTGAGATTCTTCACGAGTTTAACATTAGAGTTGATATTTACAAAATGTTGCCACGCGTTGGTCTACACTACAATATTATAACTAGGTAAATTTAGTGTTTTTGACCTAATTTTCTATCATCGAGCCATTTATTCTAGTCAACGTAAGTCGTACTTTCATAACTGTTGCATTTCGACCATATATTTCCCTTTATAAGATACGTTTTTCAACAACATACATTTTGGGTGTTAATTGTCATAATTTTTACGCTTGTGTCGTAAAATGCAAACCGCGTCACGTGACGCGATGATCAGATCGCAATGATCGCAAGTAACGAAAGATTCAATATTATTTTCATAGCACAATAATATTGACAAAACATTAATGCGCCGATCGTAATAATCAAAGAAGCTTTACAGTTTCACAGCCCAATGCGTCGGAAAGTCGCGAGCTAAGATTTTTAAATACAAAATTGGAACGAGGTGGGTTATGCGCCGGCGCATTGCTGGCTAACAGTAGTAAGTGACTGAGAGGCCCAGTTTACATGTGTAGGAATGAGACATACTACTCCTGTTAGATACGTCCTTGTTCTCGCATCGCTGCCCGTTGAAACCTTCCGGACATCTGAAACGAAAAACAAAAAACGTTAATTAACTACTTATGCCATCCAACCGTGACGGTACTTGTAATCCTCCAAACTAAGATTATTTGAACTGAGAAATATAACTAAATGAATTATTATAGTTTAAATGCTCGACATATTCAAATATGTGCCTATTTTTAAGCACACACTCCCCTGTGTCTGGCACTCTTACTGCACTCAATGTCCTCTCGGATTCCAACCCTGACTGTGGAACGAACGCTATTGATGCGGATGGAAAGCATGTCCGAAGATGAGTGTTTGAATGAGGTTATTATTTGTTTAATAATTAGTGTAATTTATTTCGGGTTTAGGCAGAGGTGTGTAGTAGTACCCAAACAGACACTTTCCGCCAGAGATATATTTTAGGTATCAACGTGACAGATGGCGAGTCCATCGCCGTTACTCCTTTTTTTTTATACAACTAGAGTGGCAAACAAGCATTCGGGCCCACCTGATGGAAAACGGTTACCACATCCTATTTACGCTTGCAATCCCGAAGTATCACTTGCACCATGTTGGCCACACAATGGGACTAATCCCTCTGCGTGACGTTTTGTGGAAATAAACATTAAATAAGCGTAAGCATAAGGTTTAATCCCTCTGCTTCTAACACAATATAACAATCCTCCCCCCTCCCCAAGGAGCTCATTACTGGAAACCTTATTCACCACAACACAAGGAACACAGCAGGAACACAACACAAAAAATTGTGTTATTTGGCTACGGACTTCTATATGGTGAAGGTCCTGCCCCAGTCGGGCAGCTCCAAATTCGAACGGGAAACCCGTTATGCCCTACCTCTCCTCAGACGTATGCAGGTTTCCTCGCCATATTTTTCAACGTAAAGCTCGTGGTGTACTTAAGTTCAGAAAAACTGATAGTCGAGATTCAAACTCGAAATCTTTGTGATGGAGGCAACCACTTTAACTACTCGGCCACGGCGGCTCAATAAATAATTTAGAAATTAAGTTGACGCCTCATCTTTAAGATTTATTTGCTTGAAGATTTTTTTAAATAGCGGAATAAATCTAATCACACTTGTGTAAATGCTGACCAAAATATTTGAACGCTCGCCATGTTTCAGGAACTCGTTCAAACTAAATTATCTTGTGGCATACCCAGCCCCGGATCTTCAATTTTTTTTAGGTGGGGCAAAAACTAAAAAATGCCGCCCCCGCGCACTAGCATTTTTTTTACCTTTAGTGTGTTTTAACAGTGTCTGTTTACATATTTAAAAAACCGCGTTTTACTAAATGCATTCTGCAGTCGCAGACCGCATCGCAGGCTTCAAGAGGCTATTAGAGACAGATATCAAGAAAGGTTATCTGAACAGCTAGCCTGTCCACCGACAGATGTGTTTGAGAGTGTCGATGTTTGCTGGCAGTTCCTTAAGTCCAGCATGTTATGCGCCGCGAAAGAGGTTTGTGGCATTTCGAAAGGGCGGACAACCAAAGTTGCGATGGTTTGTGGGATGATGAAGTAAAGAAGAAGTTAAAAAGAAGAAGGATGCAAGGCAAGACATTTTAGCTATGTCCAGCTCAAGTGAAAGTATGAAAGAAAAGTCGAAAGAAAAATATCGCTTGCAAAAAAATCGCACGATAGAAATAATAGCACAGGAGCGTGAAAGGTTTCTAATGAATGTAGACGAAAAACTGGCACATAATTTCAAAGACAACGCAAAACTTTTTTGGGGGTAGTTAAGAAGTCCAGAAGTTGTGTCACAGCTAGTAGCAGGATGAATGTGATTCTTTCTAAGGACAATGACATACTGACAGACAAAACAGATGTCCTCAGGCGTTGGAGTGAATTTTACAAAGATATGTATGATGATGATGCCGCTGATCTACTCATAGATCTGCCTCCAACAGAATCTAGCGAGGATCCTTTAGCGGATAAAATAAGTATGGGAGAGATTGTAAGAGCGATCAGAAGTCTGAAATGTGGAAAAGCAGCGTGAAAGGATGAGATGACAGCTGAGATGATCAAGTACGGTGGACCAGCGGTCTGGGACGTCATCTACTTGCTATGTAACCTGTGCTGGGAAATGGGTGATGTTCCGGACGACTGGAGGCGAGCAGTCATTGTGCCTTTCTATAAAGGAAAGGGATCACAATTAGACTGCTCAAACTATAGAGCTATCAGCTTGGTCAGCTTAGCTACAAAGTGTACACGAAGATCCTGACGATCAGAATGCAAGAGCGATCAGATAGGTTTCTCTGGGAATCCCAAGGTGGATTTAGACCAAGAAGAGGATATATGGATCAAACCTTCTCGAATCGCGGAAAAGTTTTTGGATAATAACCAAAAGTTTTTCTGCACTTTCGTCGACTTAGAGAAGGCATTTGATAGTCGTACGAAAGGAACTCTGGGACGCGTTGCCTGGATATGGAGTGAGTGGAGTGAAAATGGGAAACTTAGTGGTCAACTGCCTACTATACGCCGATGGCGCGGTTTTACTGGAGTCATCAGAGGGCGAACTGCAGTCACTCGTTACCATAATGAAAGAAGAATGTGGAAGAAAGAAGCGGCTGTGCCTAAACGCTGGCAAGACTAAGGCTCTGGCATTCGAAAGAGATGAACAAGTGACCGAGTGAATTTGTATATCTAGGAAGCATGTTCACATGAGATGAAAAGTATGGAAAAGATATTGAAAGAAGGATAACTGCCGGTAATAAGGTGAATGTGGCCCCATTCCGTGTCGCCGTGTCGGCGTTGATGGGCAGCAACAGTCTCAGCAAGAATGCCCGAGTTCCACAATGTGATATTGGTGCCTACTTTATTGTATGGCGGCAAGTCCTGGTAGCAGTTGATATGCAGTCTCTTCGAAAAATGTGCGGGGTCACGATTTTAGATCGAATCCGCAATTAGTCCGCAAATCAACTGGAGTGAATGAGGGTGTGATAGTAAAGATGAAGAAAAGCATGTTACGTTGGCTTGGACACATAGAAAGGATGAGTGAAGAAAGATTGACGAAACAGATATGCAAGCAAAAGTGTGTGCAAGAAGAGGCAGAGGAAGACCACGTTCCAACTACCTCGATCAAATCGATCAGACGCTCAAGGACGGGATCGTCAAGAGTACTCGAAACCGACGAGCATGTATGAAGAGACTGATGAATGTGGGCGAAGCGAAAGAGGTATGCAAGTCTAGAGAGAACTGGCGCTCTATACTCTCTGCCTACCCCGTTAGGGACTTAGCGTGATGATTTATAGTATATATATTTGGCATTTAGCACATACATATATCAAAACATATTTTTAAACTCTATTTGTCTGTCTGTCTGTTTGTTCCGGGTAATGTCTGGAACGCCTGGACGTGTGAATTTGGCCGCCCCCTGAACTTGCCGCCCGGGGCATAGGCCCCGGCTTGCCCCCCCCTAGATCCGGCCCTGGGCATACCTACATATGTATATAAGTGTCATAGATTAAGCGGTTGTAATTTGTATCACACCCTTTAATCTGTGGTATATTTTTAATTCTCTAGGTAGGCACGTCCGGTGATACTTGTAGGAAAGCTACTAGCAGCTGTTATTCAAGAAATTGTCACGTCAGTAATATATCGTTTAATTAATTTAGAATTTATAAGAAGAGGCAGTGGAAGGCCACGTTCCAACTACCCGAATCAAATCGATCGGACGCTCAAGGACGGGAACGTCAAGAGTACTCGAAACCGACGAGCATGTATGAAGAGACTGATGAATCTGGACGAAGCGAAACAGGTATGTAAGTTTATAGAGAACTGGCGCTATATACTCTCTTTGCCTACCCCGTTAGGGACTCGCCGTGATGATATGATGATGATGAATTATTAATTTGTTGGAAATATGTTATCACCTCAGGGACCCTTATGTGATCGCATGAATATACCTTATACTGTATTGCACTGTGTTGTGTGTCATGAGTACTAAAGATCTGTCGTTCGTTCTTAGAACTAAAAGACATTAAAAGAATGGCCTACTTACTTGCAAGCTTGCTCTTGAACAATCTCGAAGAATAAACACGTGCCTCCATTGAGGCAGTAGGATGAAGGATCTGGCATCGGGCATGGCGATCCCAACGTTGCTGTAAAACATTAATGTTTAAATGAACATTATTGCTATTTTTCTAACAATTACAAAACGATGAGTAAACACCGTTTCAGTTGATTGAATTATTAATCATAATGATGTTGGGAAATATTTTTTAAATAAAGTAAAGTTTTAAGTAAAATTAATTATCTATATCAAAAAAAAAATATTAGTGCTATTAGCACGAGTGTGTCCTTTGCGTTACATTTCCAAACCGCTAACCGGGTTTTGATGAAGTTCGGTATTGAGATGACTAGAACTTCCACTGGTAACTGTCACTTTTATTAAAAGATGGTTGCCATATCTAGTCTGAAGAAGAATATGATTCATTGGTCTTCGATGCAACGGAAGCATAGCGACAACAATCATAAAACAGCACAGTGTAACCGATCAGAGCTATGTCCCACAAACAAGTGTCGATTGATGTGTTCACAGAAGTTTCTCAAGTGTTCACCGTACTGTCGTTTGTAAACAATGATATGACATCAATTGCCTTCATTTGTTTATAATCAGCTGATCAACTGTTTGTGAATACTTAAGTTTGCTGGAAACGTACTGTACTCGACGCATGGGAAAACATTGGATATATGAACCATTTGTTTCCGACAATTGTAGTCTTCAGATGTGATTATACTATAAGGATTTTGCCCAGCCCAGATTCCGAGTACCCATTTTTATTATATAATATCTGAATCGATAAAGTATCGTTATTTTGAAGATTTTGGTTTTAAAAGCTTAATACAATATTAAATCAATATATAGCTGCCAACCCTGTACTATTCACAAACCATTCCTTTTTGGGGCGTAAGAAATCAATCGATGTCTAAATAATTAGCACGATGTTGTCAATATTGATAGGAGTGTATTTTAAGTCTGACTATGAAGTCTCATCTATACTATAAAGCTGAAGAGTTTGTTTGTTTGCTTGTTTGAACGCGCTAATCTCAGGAACTACTAGTTGGAATTGAAAAATTTTTTTTGTGTTGGATGGTCCATTTCTCTAGGAAAGCTTTAGGCTTTTTTGGCTTTGCACACCGTATGCAGTTTGATCCAACTTAAAAGAAAGGATAGCTTACATCACAATTGGACCCGATAGGTGGCGCTGCGATCGTGTTTCAGGAAATTTTACTTTTTCACCCGGGCGAAGCTGGGCGGGACAGCTAGTAATAGTATAAGTAGTATAAGTTTCATATTATAGATATTCTCACTAGAGTCTGTTGTCGTGGAGACGGGCGACAGGACGCTGACATTGGCGGAAGCGATCGCCGGGGGGCCGACCGCACCCTGCGCTCGGCACTCGTACGTCGCTGAGTCTTCATAGCGCGCGTGTCTTATCACTAACACCGAGCGCCTTCTGGAAGCAATATCACAAAATACTTAATTACAACTATTTTAAGAGTCCTGAATCCTGATGAACCGAAAGTCTTTAAGACTAGAGAGAACTTGCGCTCTATTCTCTCTGCCTATCCCTTGAGGGACAGGACGTGATTATATTTATGTATGTAACTATAAACTTTACGCCAAGATTACATCGCTGTTACTCAAGCAAGACTATACATACGTCTCTATGTTTGCTCGTGCGACGTTTAAAGCTCGTGGTGTGTTTCATAATAGTACACAGTTCAGAAAAAGCTGATTCGTACATTCGAGATTCAAACTTGGAATGACTGAATGACAACTTGAAAAGTTTACAGCTACCCACCCCTATGTAAACTTAATTGAACCGACCATACTCACACATAGGGCATATTGCCGAAGAAAGAAAGATCTCAGTGTTCACCGTACTAAGTGAAAGCTTGAGAAATTCTCAAATAATGATATTCATAGCATTACGGTCGTTCTCGTCTGACCCGGGTAGAAATCCCAGATACAGCTACACTCATTGTATAATTTCAAAATAAGCCACAAATTAAGGTCTTTGGGGGCATTTTATATTAAGACTCAATTTTACGAGCACTAAGTAGGTACTATTTAAAGAACATAATTGATTTGGCAACCGGCGTGAGCACTGCGAAACGTAGCTTCAACCACATACAAATCCTCAACGACCCGTGAAATTACTGTCTACAACTACATCATTTCATCATAATTACTCGATTGTCTCTAACTTACTCTGTACATTGGACACTTGCTTCGTTGTAATAAGGACGATTATTCTGTGAATTGATTGCTCCAAGGAACAAACACTTCAGGTCGGTCAATGACAGACGTCTGCAGTTGTGATTAGTGCAGTAATAATGTTTGGTCCGTAGACATTAGTATCACGTACTGTGGTCTAATGAACTTTAATGCGAGGAGCATGTGAATGCAGGCCCCGTTTGCTTGTGTACAATACATTACTATTAGCTCGAGCGCTAAAGATACAAACATGATCCCATTTGGATCAAGATCAACAGAAAACAAGTCATCTGGGTCATTACAATATCAATAAGTGGATGCATCAGCAGATGGATCAGTTTGAATCATTGTGATTTAAAAATATCGACTCGATTCTCGAGAATAGTTATGCCAAGTTTTATAGCATTACGCCTATTGTCTTTTTGCATAGATGCTTAAACTATCGTTCATATGTTCAACAGAGCGTTAAATGGATGTTATTCAATTGTTCTTAACGAATGATTTGTTACAGAACTTGCCCTTAGCCTTGTCATATTATTATGTATTACACATCGTTTACACATCACTGCTTTGCAAAAGAGAGTTTAGGAACAATTGGACAGTAGACTTGAAACATTCATTAAAAGTGAGGTTACCCAGTCCGAAATATGGTTACAACACTACACAAAATTAAATAACTTAGATTATAATGTATGTAACTTAAATTTATATGTATTTAGTTTCAAACGTGACATTAACATGCTAGTGAATCTTCTTAAACGTATGTAGGCTATCTGACGATGTTTTCCTTCATCTTAAAGCTCGTGGCAATTGAATAAAACCACTATTTATTATTTTCCTTATAATTTTTAGTTTTTTCACGTTAAATAAGTGACGTATTTTTTAAATTACTCTAACTCTAACTAACTCAAAGGAGTAATTAACACGCGAACTATAAAAAATGTTGGCTCTAGTTGTACGTGCATAATGTCATAATATTTTTCAGTGTTTATTCTTGTACATCCAGACAGGTGTTTAACCCAGCAATTTAACATACGTTAATTGGCACTGAAAGTTGCTCAAACGTAACAACATCTTAAAATTACATGAGAACTTTTAACAAGGTATTATGGTTCTGTCTCCGTATCCTCACGCCTTCCCACAAGTGTCCCGAAGGGGTAGGCAGAGGTGTATATGTAATACCCACACGCCCACTTTCCGCCACAGGTATATTAGGTGCCAACGTGACAGATGGCGAGTCCATCGCCGTTACTCAAGCACGTGACGTATGCAGGTTTCCTCTCGATGTTTTCCTTCACCGTAAAGCTCGTGGTGTGACTAATCACTGTACTTAAGTTCAGAAAAACTCAGTGGTACAGTCGGGATTCGATCTTGCGATCTTAATGTCCAAAGCTCTTCTGGCAAGCTATTCGGGTGTCAAGAAGGTTGTGTAAGCTGGCCATGACAGCTCACCACTACACGATATATTGGCTTCTATTTTTAATTTATTTAACACAAACAGACAAACACAACTTACGTTAATAAAATAATAATTCACGCTATGCATTTGGCAATGAAATTATCTGCGGAAACTCAAAATCAAAAACCTCTTATTCAACGAAAGGAGCACAGGGAACACTTATTGGACGTCGTATCTAAATATAAAACTACATTTAACACCCTTTCCAAAAAAAACTGGCAGGAGAAGAGACGGCGATACGAAGTATAGATATCGGATAGCATGGACGCTAACAGAAGAGTATTTTGTCTAGAGTGCAAAGGTTATGCGAATTTCCCGTAGATGCTCACCTGAAATTTTGCACCCGGAATCTTCTCAAAGCGATATCAGCGACGGGTTTTCCGTCCTTATACCAAGTTATTCGCGGCGGAGGGCGCGCGCTCGCTTTGCACTCCAGTCGCACCCGGCTCCCTCGTGTTGCTCTCACTGATTGCATTGGCTCCACTTTCGCTGGACTACCTGGGTACAAGGACGCTCATTAAGAAATTATTCATTCAAACACGATGCCTTTACTGTTAATAATCTATAAATTAGTCGCAAATCACAATTATGCTTACCCTTAAATGTTATTGTTGTCTGTAGTTAATAACATTAATTCCTAATTTGAATATAGCAATATGTATGGTTTTTATTTGTATTACGTCATATTTTCACGTTTTCCTAAACAAGGCTCCAACTCTCTAACTCCAACAACTCTCCAACTCTCCAACTCCTCTCCTCTCCTACTCCAGGCAGAGGTGTAACATTTTATTTTGTTCCGGATACATTTCCAGTTCCGGATTACCACTTAATATATCTAATGTGATAGATTTTGAGTGCATAGTCTTTCGGGCGGGCAATATTTGGGTTCTAGGCGACAACTAAAACCACTCGGTCACCCTGGTACATATTTAACTATATACAATCATTCACCATCACCAATGGAATTAGAACTCCTATAAAAGGTTGCAGTGAAAGAGAAAAGGAATTGGAAAAGCACGAAAAGACATCGCCCCGCTTAACATGAAAAATATCCACCGAAATTTCCCGGTCTAAAAATAAGAGCCACTGTCATTAGGCCAATGGCCTTATTATTTTGTGTGACGGGGAACGTATGTAACATCAGAAATAACCTATATTATCTAAACTTGTGTCATTCGGACAACATCCCGTGTAAAAATATTGGCTGTGTTTCAGTGAGTAAAAAAAACAAAAAAATGCGAAGTGGCGTAGTGAATCATTTACTATGTCTTTAGGATATGTCTGGTCGGCATTGCGAAAGGCCCACATATAATATCTGTCGACACGTTCATATATTTTTATATAAGTACGTATATTAGATAGATGTTGGCCGCCTTTTCGGACGCGTGGGCCTTAATCATAATCGCGTATCGTGAGAGAGACCGAGATCAATAATATGTTTCAGTAAACAAATGACTTTCGATGTAACATGAGCTTATTGTAGTTCAAGACTCATGTAAACTTACAGAAAGAAACTAACTAGCCGAGTGGTTTGCCTACAACCCAAAGAGTGCAAGTTCGAATTCAGATTGTACCAATGATTTTTTCCGAACTTAAGGAAAACATCGAGAAGAAACCTGCATATGTATAATCATGCTCTAGTAAAGGCGATGAACTCGCCATCTGTCAAGTTGACACCTAAAATACATCTCTGGCGGAAAGTGGCTGTGTGGGTAGCTACACGCCTCTGCCTATTTTGGTAACTACATTCTACTGAAGTGGTCAGATCACTAAATGCCTTAATCTTTGTGGCAGAGGAATCAGATCCCAAAACACAATTTTGTACCAGTGGTGGTTTAAGAATAGACGTCTTGCGTAACACAAAGGATGGGTCAGAGTGTTAGCTGAACGAGACCAACTAACTGAACGAGATTCATAGTGGAGAAATGTTCGACGCCTTATAATAAGATCTAAGAAGCGAAGCAATGAAGCAAGTGCAGACGAATAGCCCGGATAGTAGAAACATCTTTTCGATCTCGATAACGTATTTCTCCATACAAATATTGGTTCTGACATAAAAGAGCCGACAGTAATAAGTGCCAAACCAAATATTGAATCCCATCACACAATAATAAATAGAGCTGAGGAGACTGAATGAAATGATGGTGGGCGTCACAAAAGCCTGAATGGGTGACGTCACGTCTCCGGCTCGTGAGCACAATATTGGGGTTCAACACTCGGTTAAATGGTCTGCAAGCAATCCATCAGAACACGTGGGCGCTGAAAAGAATTCGCCTATAGATCAGCCGGTTGCGTAAGGATGTAATAATGCGCAGAAAACATACAAAATACCACTTATACTATATTTAGATAGTTGATAGACGTTTTATATAGTTCTAGGTAAATGTGGAGCTGTTTTCATAGTTCTTATATAAGGAAGGCAAACATTGGCTGCTCATCAATTTCCCCTAAAATTCCGCCACTTGGGAGATGGTTATATATATTAGCTGATCGAGTTCATAATTATATTTACTGATCCTTCGCTTGGAATATTTTTAATACTAACTGTCTATATTAGTATTTAAGCTTATAGCGACGTGTCTCAGGAGCTATAGGATATCGGATTCCCTCCTCGCTAAAAGAGCTACAAAGCTACGAGAGTGTATTGACAATGGCCGTAGACTGAAGTGATGACGGATTGCGGAACAAATAAATAGCTAATGGTTACTAAATATCTTACATACGTCCAAAGATATCATCGCGCCGAGTCCATCACAGGCTAAGGATAGAGACTAAAGCGCCAGTTCTCTATCTATAGACTACATACTCTTTCGCCTATGAAGTGACTTATTAAAGTGGATCAAACATTCATTAGTCTCTTAGTACATTCTAATATCTAAATGTAATTTGAACTAAAGTAAATCTGTTGACCAAGGTTAAGTTAACGGGTACAAGGGTAAGTATGAGCTGTTACTGCTTGTACTGTATGGAAACGCCATTAGTAGTTAGACAGGAAGTATGCTTGATTAAGAAACACGAGGGGCTCTCTGCCTACTCCTTCGTAAATTCTTTTGGGAAGGCATAAAGATATACTTAGGGATATACTTAATTGGAAATTAAAAATTAACCCAGAAAACAGTTCCATGCTAAAGAAAGTCGACACTGGAGAGACCCCCGTTAAAATAGACAAGCGCGTCACTTCCTCGGCTGTTCACTCAAAATGCCAATACGCGACTGCTGGTCATGAGATATACGTGAATGGAAGTAAGCCGTCCTTGCCAAATACATCGCCCACTCGTCTAGCCATAGTAGTGACGTTAGAGGGGAATGACTTTAATTGAAATACTTCATGAATGGTCACGTTACAATGACAATGGTTATCGGTTGTTATAGAATTTGGAATGAGCGCCGAAACCAGAACAATTTGCGTAAACCCGAAATGAATTCACTCTCAAACCGATATAAATTATTATGTATTTAAATTACTTATATTTTGTTTTGAGACATCAAACAAAAAACACAATAAATAAATACAAGAAACATAAAAAATAAATATATATTAACGCCTTACCATAATTAAGGATCCCAGAAAAGATAGGTGCAACAACATCCCATTTTGGGCAGCCATATATAAGGTCAAAGAAATATATACGTGGCGAGTCTGTGACCGTAACTCAGACACAACTATACACACACGTCTATAAAATTTCAAAAAAAATCCACACGGTTTTTCCTTCACCGAAAAGCATGTGGTGTGATGAATGACTGTACTTAAACCATTAAGCAAATACACATACATTTAATATAAGCTTTTTAGAATCGTATTCTTAGTTTTTAGACACACTTAAGAAATCCTACATAGCATTTAGGTAATTACACACAAATTGACAAGCTTGAAATCTCAAGGCATGTGGTGAATATTCTTAAATTATATCGAGCTCTCATTCGCATGGGAAATGAAAACACATTATTTCTCTTCTGCCTCTATACAATCGTCGATAGATCCGTTCCTCTGTTTGAAAATCAATTACATATATTAAACAGCTTTCATAGGATGCATAGCTAAATTATTGTACTTATATGCGAAAGTTTGTTTGGGCTTTTGTTTCTCTTTCACAAAAAAGTACTGACCGGAATTTATTGAAGTTTGGCACAGAGATAGCTAAATTAGCAAATAAGATTAAAAAAATCTACGAATGAAATCGAATTTTACGCAGGTCCGGTGATCCGGTCAGCTACAAAATAAAACATTTTCCTGATCGCCAATGATAATTAGGATCTCAATCAAAGCGTCACATAATTATAAATAGTGCGGTTGCTTAGTAGCACATCCTCTGCGGCAGACTGAAATGGAACGCCACAGGTGAATCGAGTCTGGCCGCTATCCAACTGACTCACTCGGAGATCACAGATTGGACGGTAGCGAAACAATTGTCTAATAAAATTGCTGAAAGCTCGAGGACGAACTGTACTGAGTATTGATTGTTTGCGAAAAACAAGATACTAACGAACATGTAGGTTTGACGCATTTTCTTATTTTCATCGTAATATACGTACCTACGTACGTAAGCATTTAAATAGAGATGAGGGTACTTGACTTTTTTGCCCCTGACTTCTTTGAATTTCTTTTGAAACATTTGCAGGTGATTAATCGAACTACTCGGCTCAGGGTGACTATTAAGAAAATAATAGTAGGAGGTATATTAAGTATCTGTGTTAATTTATGAATTGTACATAAATGCAGGTTCAGAATTGGACTCTATGACTAACTTGAACGTAGTTCGTATGGTGCATGAAAGATAATTTAACAAGTGGTAAGCCTATTGATATAAAAATCTATTTGTAACAAATTTTGCATAGTTCTTAGGACAAGTGTCTGATCTCCAATGATGTTAAGCACTGAATAATAGATGGCGTTAGTGTGGACCGAGATGTATAAATATCCTGTTTGGTAATTAAAGAAGCTGCAGACGGTATCGAAATAAACCATTCGCATAAAATCCCCTTTCACACCGAATGCCTCGCACAAAAGACTTCAGACATTTCGACATCAGATCTTCTAGACCCAAAACTTTTAGAAACTTTTCTAGTCTCTTGAATATAAATTAGATGTACAAATGGAGAAATTACTAAATGGAGGTAAGCCATACAAAATCTTTTATGCCTATCCTATTGACTTGGATGCTTGACATGCATACTAGACACGTTTTCTAGGTAGGCTTCATGTCTTTGAGTTTCATCTGAAATGTTTGCAAGTGTATTCTCCAACTTCTGGACCACCACAGCTCAGTTAAGTATTTGTAAGTCTGTATTTATGTACACAAATTGTTTGATACCTTCAGTTCGGGCCTTACATACATCATCAGTTGGTTTCTCACATCAAGAACAAGAAGCCCTTTTGGATCAGGTTTTTTTATACTGACTGGTCTATAACTTATTTCATAGACGTTATAAAAGTTTGAGCAGTTCAGTGATCGTTGCGTGTTGCTATTGTTGGGACAGCCGGCTAAATTTAACGTTTCTACCACAATGGGCTAGGATTATTTCGGATGATGTTAGTAAATTTTCGGAGATTTGTTTTTAAAAACGCTAAGGTGAGAGCAAAAAACTTGAACGAACCGATTGACCGTTGACGATTTATACTTTCTTCTGAATTGCATTAGTAAAAGTTTCAGTTAGTTTTCAGCGGCAAAAATTACTGTATAAGTTGTGCACCCAAATGTGTGGACATGCTATTACTTAGGTTTGGAGTGGGTGATGTTATGTATCTCTTTAAGCCCTATCATGTGAGCTCTAACATTATTTTCAAAAGCGTATCTTTCCTTACGAACATCGCCTTTCACTGTTCCGTGAATGTTAAGTGATTGTTGATCTACCGATTTAAATATACCTTTAATTGAAATAATAAATTTGCCTCCCTAAGCCGGTAGATACTTTGAAGAAATAAATACGATTACCTCGCTATTCCTATGTGGATATTATTACCTAGCAAGACAATCGAACCTACTACGATAGTATTTGAGAATTGGATGCAGCGTGCAACGTTGGAACAACGTGCATATGGACCACCACGATCGTTATTCACGAGATTACAAAAATGAACATAAATCAAAATTGTGTTAACATTTTTGATCAACATTAATCTGATTTCGTGTGATAACTTTTTGCCAATATGTGGTTAGATTAATACTGGGGTGTATAATTTTGACGATAATTTATAGCTTCAATAAAGTTGAGCTGGGAAGTTACTGTAGATATAATATATACACATAAAAAGCCGCGGTGACCGAGTGGTTCGTGTAGTTGTCTGCGGCATAAAGTTCGCAAGTTCGAATCTCGACAGTACCACTGAGTTTTTCTGAACTTAAGTACAGTGATTAGTCACACCACGAGCATAACGGTGAAGGAAAACATCGAGAGGAAACCTGCATACGTCTGAGAAGCGATTCAAAGATAGTCGTGCTTGAGTAACGGCGATGGAAACACGATCGCAGCGCTACTTATCGGGTCCAAATATTAATCTAAGCTACTTGAAGACACACAGAAATTTTCATTTAAATTGGTCCAGCCGTATAGGAGGAGTTCAGTGACATGCACACGCACAGAAGAAATATATATCTTAATATATATAAACCACGTGTCACGTTGTTTGTCCGCAATGGACTCCTAAACTACTTAACCGATTTTAATCAAATTTGCACACCGTGTGCAGTTTTATCCGACTTAAAAGATAGGATAGCTTACATCACAATTGGACCCGATAGGTGGCGCTGCTATCGCGTTTCAGGAAGTTTAACTTTTTACATGTATATAGGTATACATATAAAGAATATCCTAGCGAAAGTAAGTGCAAGAAGAGGCAGAGGAAGACCGTGCTCCAACTACATAGAGGGATACAAATATTTATTGTATCGGTTACGTCTTCATCTGAACCCCCGGTGGTCGACGCTAAGGTGCATCGTAAAACTTTAAGTGCTCGCACGTAATAATTCCATAATATAAAAACATCATTCAATCATAATGTTCAGTACGTTTTCTTTTAGCTTTTTATGGCCCCTGTCGTCAGTCAGGTGCGCTCGGATCAATTAAAGTATGGGCTATAAAATTATTTATAATTATGGAAATTCAATCAAATACACGATCGACACTGGATCTCTCATATGGATATTTTCTTATTTTCTTTCTTGTTCATAATAAATTAATTATATATTCTCACGTCAAGGCGTGTAGGAAGGGGGTATCGTAGTGGGAAGGGGTATACGTAGTACCCACCTCCTTAGGATTTCTTGTATGACGGCGTGTGTATAATTTTTATATGTTTCACTACTTCAGCCTTTACTTATCTAATCTAAATGCCCATACTTTTTCATATTTGTAATTAACAATAATTATACATCAAATTATTACCGATACTTAAGAAAAAGCGTGTCGCGTGGCTGCTTTAGCAGCAACAAGCAATTGAGCATATGTTTCAAGATATCGGGGTGTATTAGGTATTTAAGTTTTCACACGTATAGAGTTAGGTTTATTGCTGGCCTACAGTAGTCTTTGACCAGTTTAGGGTGGTCACACACAGTGCGATAAATGGCAAATTTTACTTTTATTAAAGTGAAATTAAAACAAAACAGTGCGTACACATTACGCGCGCGTCACATCGTCTGCGCAAGAGTCGCCAAGCGGGGTTGCCTCGAGTATATCTAACTGTTTATGGAGTGTTCCAAGCCGAGCGATGGTGAAAAACTCGCTGCTCGTCGTCTGAGCAAAAACTTAACTCATCGGTTGTGTGTGAGCCCTCGACTCGTCCTCGGCGCGTACTATGGGAGTTTTTGCTCGCCATAGACGGAGCGAGCGTAAACAGAGTTGCATTGTGCCAGCGCTCTCGACTCATTTTAACGGTTGGGACAAATGTATTATATTCTTATTAAGAAATGAAATATATCTCTGGCGGAAAATGGGTGTGTGAGTACTACACCTCGAGTCTGCCTACCCCTTGTGAGAAGGCGTGAGGATATACTTATTTAGAAACTAGGTATGCTTCTGGTTTTCACCTGTGTAAAATTTGATTCTATTGTTTTTTTCTCTGAAATAAAACAAGATTCTATATAATAATCCATCTAATAATTTATCTCTGTACCAATTTCAGCCATTCTGTGCAGTAGTTTTTGCTTGAAAGAGGAATAAACGTCCTCACAAAAATTTCGAATTAATACTATTATATTGAAAAAATAGATGTTCTATAAGAAAGTGTGTGGAAAAAGAGACAGAGAAAGACCACGTTTTATCTACTTTAATCAAATTGATCGCATACTCAAGGATGGGAAAGTCAAGAGTACTCGAAGCCAGCGATCATGTATGAAGATACTGAGTGTTGACGAAGCTAGGTATGGAAGTGTAGTGAGAGCTGGCGCTCTACTCTCTCTTCCTACCTCGTTAGGGACTCGGAGCTATGATATGTATGTCCTCCTCGCATCGTTTTCCTCATCATGAGGGTCGTGACTCCCCCGCTGCATCAGTTTCTCCCGTACTATGTCCCTCCATCTGCTGCGATCCTTAGCTTCATGAAGGGCATTGTGGAAGTTGATGTTCAGAGAAGATCGTATTTGGTCCGACCATCTCGTGGGACTGCGACTTCTAGGACGTTTGCCATCTACCTTGCAGTCACCATCAGCTGTTCAAGGTTGTCTTTACGAGCAATATGTCCGAAGAATTCCAGAACCTTACGAAGGCATATAGTGGAAAGTCTACTTTTGACATTAAGCTCTCTCAGAATAGACACGTTGGTGCGAAAGTCGGTCCATGGAATTTGTGGCATTTTTCTCCAGCACCACATTTCGATGGCGTCTATTCGGTCCCTGTCGGCCTTTTTCAGTGTCCAGGTCTCCGCTCCATAACTAAATATGGAGAAAACTAGCGAAGTTACCAATTTGGTTTTAGTTTTTCGCGTGATGTTACGGTCTCCATATCTTATGATATGGATGTATGGAAGTAGAAGTTATGCAATGTACGTTCATATAAGTTTAATATGTAATATATGTAGTACAAGTTGTGCTCGGTTTAGGACTAGGTACAATAAATTGATCAAGTTGTGTGAAATCGTCCCATGATGCTATACTCACGACACAGAGATCAAGTACCCAATTATGTTGTTTAAAAACCTTTAAAAATCCACAAATAGAACAGTGGGTGGGAAATAGCATTAACTCGAAAAAAATCGCAATCATTTGAATTTCAAACAAACCTTAATCCATGATAAATACGTGTACTTTGTCGATCTTGAAGGAAAGTTGGCACTCGGTGGGAACGATTCAGTGATTCAGGGAATCGAATGAGTCACTGTAGCGTATTGTGTTCCGTGCTTAACGTATACGTTTTCACCGGACGAGAACGTAATATCGTGTAGTGTGTGGGCTTCATGCAGTGACCGATATTGCGAACCGAGATATATACATGTATACTTACATATATAAATGGGTATGTCAGAGGAGGTATGAAAATAGCTTGAATGCAGTTGAGATGAGATCTCTTTGAAAAATGTGTGAAGTAACGATATTAGATCGAATCCGCAATGAAGAGATTCGCAAATTAACTGGCGTGAATGAGGGTGTGATTGTAAAGATGAAGAAAGGCATGTTACATTGGTTTGGACACATAGAAAGGATGAGTGAAGAAAGATTGAAGAAACAGATATACAAAGCAAAAGTGTGTGCAAGAAGAGGTAGAGGAAGGCCACGTTCCAACTACCTGGATCAAAAAGATCGGACTCTGAAGGACGGGAACGTTAAGAGTACTCGAAACCGACGAGCATGTATGAAGAGACTGATGAATGTGGACGAAGCGAAAGAGGTATGTAAGTCTAGAGAGAACTGGCGCTCTATACCCTCTGCCTACCCCGTTAGGGACTTGGCGTGATGACATGTATGTATATATGTATGTATGTAATATACATACTTATATTATAATAGCTTTTATCGGGTTGTACAGTTTGCTTTGAGGTCGCGGGTTGGGTTTCCGTTGAGGACAGATATTTCTGTGATGAACCAGGTTTTTGTACCATAGTCTTGTTTGTTCTATGTATTTCTGTACATATCTTTCTATAAAGGGTCTGTGTAAATTTCTGTGGAATTGTCCCAAGGTATTTATTATTTATATGATAGCTATGTTTTACAGTTTTCATAAAATAAAGCGTTTAGGCTTTCTTTAAAATTCCAAATGAAGATCTTATAACTATTTTAGGATGTTTTCTTTTACTGTATACCTCGTGGTGTGACTAATCACTGTACTAAGGATCAGAAAAACTTATTGGTACAGTCGGGATTCGAAGTTTCAATCTTCATGTTGCAGATAAATGTTAAGTAATTCAGAATATTCTCAAAATTTAGTATGATAATTAGGTTGCACTGATTCAAAAATTGCTAAATATTTATTATGAGTAGGTAATATATTAAGCTTTGGGCAGTGTGCAATTTAAATATTTATAGGGCATGCGTGGTAGCGAGGTTTGGCATAATTTCACTGAATTCCAGTAATTGTATTGGGTCTAGATGGTGATCGCGTGTTAGTATATTAGTATATTGTAGGGTCACCATATTTAGAATTTTTGTGGACTTGTTGTGTTCTAGAATGTCTAGCGATGAATTAATGTCTGGAAATATGAATAAAAAAATAGACATAATTCTAAAAATCTTTAAAAAGCGAGGTATCGTACCTATTTCGTTTTCCTAATTTAATAATTTGTATGGTTAATTAAAAAAATAGTTGTTATTGAAATCTACTTATATTGCTTTAAGCATTTTAAAACACGTAACAGAAGTTAAAAAGAAAAATACTGCATTAGATAGTTCTAATAATGGTAAATGATATCATTCAAAACCATAACGTTTTATAACAGAACTATCTCTTACCTTGCGTGATAGTTCCCGAAGAATGTTATGTCCTAAGGTCCACACGGCTACCCTACGGGGACATTCACCGACTTAGAGATTATTGGAAAGTTCGATGACTTTCGTTTAGAGGTCAGAGTTACCTGTTGCCATGCTGAAATGTACCTGAGAGGTGCAGGATGGAACCAATTCGTAAAATAAAAAAATTGCAGCAGACTGATTCGTCATAAGAATCGTCAGTGACCCATCATATCGTCATTAATATTAAGTTTTTTAATGTGTAATTTTTTTTCGTCTACAGGGAACAGATACTTCGAGCAAGTGCTTAGTGACCAGATGCTAAAGTATATATTTCTATAGAAATTTGACCTGGGCTATTTATCTATACACGGTACCTAAGAAAGTGGCACAGTAGCTCAAATATGTGATAGGGAATAAATAAAGGAAGTAAACTAAAAAATATACATTCTAAGTTGAATTTTTTTTACCTTTTTTCGCATTAAAATTTGCTGTAATAATAAAGTTGTACTAATTGAAAATCTACGACTGGAAAGCTGCACGAATTTAACAATAAATATACCTTACGAAAGAGGTATAGCGCATTATTTGTTTTGGAAATGGAATTTGCTTAATTCTTGGGAAGGGTTAAGTTACTGTTTAGATATATCGAAAAACCAGTTAGTTTACGCAAGTCCAAAACAGACACATATCTATTTGAAATTGGAATACTCATAAGCATTGTATCTAAGATCGCAAGTATTGTAATGGAGATGTCATCAATAGTGAGGAATGTATGGGGACAAGCAATTGAACCAAATGAAATTCAAACAATGTCGTCGGTAAATATTATAAGAAGTCCGGAATCAAAGGAGCCGAAACATTTCCCGTGCAAACATCAGCAATTGTCACGGCAGAAGATACAAGTATCATATTTGAACAAATTGATCACAATGCATTCGATTTACTTAAGCTACAGTTTATTTGTTTTCTAAGGATTGGGTATATTATAACGATAGAGATGGCAATATACATTAAGGCCACGACGAAAAGGGAGAGAAGTATGTAACACTTGAAACCACAGCGGTTCATGATAAAAGAACGAGTGGAATACAAATGAGAAATGCTGACAATGCATTGGAATCCAGAGCCGTCCCAACAAGTAGGTTAAAAGGTGAACCTGACAGGTATGAGTGCAATTAGAGCCATGTTGGCATAGTGATGCAAATATAACACGCCGATTCCATTATCATGTCGCGAGAATTAATTCGATGATATACCTTGTATTAAGCGGTCTTACGTTTTTAGCTTTGAGCTATATATGGTCGCTTTAACGCTTATTGTTTCCAGGTTATTATTTTAAACAATAATAAATCAACTATGAAAAAAGAAGCCGTGGGCCGCGTGGTTCGAAAAAATGCCTGCAACACAAAGATCGCAAGTTCGAATACCGACTGAACCAATGAGTTTTTCTGAAGTTATGTACAGTGATTAATCGCTGCTAGAAAACCACACTCGAGTTTACGGTGTAGGAAAACATCAAGAAGCATCCTGCATACGTTTGAGAAGAAATTTAAAGACGTTTATACAGTTGTGCTTTTGTAATCTTATGGGAAAGCATGAAGCAGCAATAAGTTAGGAGCCTATAAGATTCTAGTTAGTATATTGTAAACCGGCGAGCATTTATGAAGAGACAGATGAATGTGGACGAAGCTAAAGGGGGACTCTACTCCGTCTACCTACCCCTTTAGGGAGTCGGCGTGATGATAATTATGTATGTATGTGGCTTTAGTAACTCCATATATCGATGTGTTTCGATATATGGACTTTGCCTCCCGCTAAGATCAAAACAAAAACTGAACTCAAATCTTCGGGAGTCCTTGTAGCATGTGTTTCTTTAAATTCTATAACAGTAAGCTTTTCGCTAATTCGTCGACTAATAAGGTAATTTGATAAAAAACCAGGCCTCACAGACTTTCGGCGTTACGTGCCGGCATCTCTCACAACCTTAAATCGACTACAATCGCTTTAATTACACTCCGATTAAGCCCGATTATGGGATCGATTACAAAAACCCCGCCAGACCGTCCTTTATACCGAGTTTAATTATTCCTTTTTGCTATTCTCGCACGATGCAATACGAGGTTTGTAGTTTAAAATATCGAATTTGGAGCTTCGACATGACATTATATCTGACTAGCTGTGCCCGTGACTTCGTCTGCGTTGACAGCTTTTTTATATTTCGTAAAATTTTTTTTTTAATAAAAAGTATCCTATGTCACTTCTAATATCTCTAAAAATATGTGTACAAAGTTTCATGATGATCGGTTAAGTAGTTTTTACGTGAAAGCGTAACAAACAAATTTACATTCACATTTATAATATTACTAGCTGTACCCGCGACTTCGTCGGCATGACTTTTTTATCTTTGGTGAAAAAAATCTATTAAAAGTATCCTATGTTACTTCTAATATCTCCAAAAATATGTGTACAAAGTTTCATGACGATTGGTTTAGTAGTTTTTACGTGAAAGCGTAACAAACAAATTTACATTTACATTTATAATATTAGTAAGGATTGTGAAACAAAAACGGTTAAATAGGCGTGAGTATAGCTTATATATTTAATTTTTAATTTGTATATTAATTCATCTGCTCATATAAGTTTCCACTCGATGTTTTCTTTAGCTCGTGTAGCGCGTAAAGCTCGTGGTGTGGTTTATTACTGTCCTTTAGTTCAGAGATAATAATTGGTTCAGCCGGGATTTGAACTTGAGATCATATACCACGGAATTTATAACATACATATATGTATGTACCTACGTTCAATATTTTGTCTAGTATCGGACACTCTTTACTCTCCGAAGTCAAGTCTCATATATTTTCAAATGAAGTGTCATATCGAATAGAAAATTCAAAGACGTTTTAATCGTTCAATTGAATCGATAAAACGTAATGAAAATATTGGCGAAGATCCCAGGCTAACAGCCGGCTACCTACGTAAAAAATTTAGCATCTTTTAATTATTTCAACAATATAATTGTATACTATATATTATGACTTACCAAAATAATTACATAGAACGTATAAAATACTATTTAAAATGAGCACTGACGTCAAACGACTATTCGCTGGCATTTTTAAGTGAAACTTTCATGATTTATACCAGAAGTAACGCGTAGGTGAGAAAACTCCTTATGACACAATGGTGTTGTAAAAAAAGGATTTTAGATTTGACGATATCTATATGAGATGTAGAGCTAAACTCCGTTGAGAATTCTCCAAGATCGTATAGTACGGTTAACAGAGCTCCACATGAAATGACATGCTGGCAGAAACGGGATTCGTTTGATGCTTACACTGCTAGCCTAGTCATTACAATACCGAAGTATTACTTGCGCGTTGCCACTCTGTGCTCGGAGAGTTATACTGTGTTGGCCGCACAATGGGACTAATCCCTCTGCTGCCAACACAATTTAACAATCCCCAAAGAGCTCATTACTGGAAAACTTATTCACCGCGTAGGAACACAACACAAAAATTGTGTTATTTGGCTACGGACTTCTATAAGGTGGAGGTCCTGCCCCAGTCGGGCTGCTCTAAATTCGAACAGGAAACCCGTTATGCCCTACCTCTCAGTGTTTATGAGTTTACAAAGTGGCTTATAGCATAATTCGTAATTTTTCTATGGTAAGCAATTGTTTAAGGATTGAAAGCGACGTAAATAATACATATTTGAAATTAATGTGAGACTGACTCAATATTCGCATTCTGACCCTAAGCGCATGCACATTTAAAAATTTCCTTCTTGAATGTTCGATGACGCCGAAATTATTGAAATTAACATTACGAATGTAAGTAATTAGCCGTGGTGGCCGAGTGGTTCGAGCAGTTGCCTGCGACGCAAAGGTCGCAAGTTCGAATCCCGACTGTACCAATGAGTTTTTTCTGAACTTAAGTACAGTGATTAGTCACACCACGAGCTTTACGGTAAAGGAAAACATCGAAAGGAAACCCGCATACGCCTGAGAAGAAATTCAAAGGCGTATGTATAGTCGTGCTTGAGTAACGGCGATGGACTCGCCATCTGTCACGTTGGCACCTAATATACCTCTGGCGGAAAGTGGGTGTGTGGGTATTACCTGTACACCTCTGCCTACCCCTTCGGGGACCCTTGTGGGAAGGCGTGAGGATATATTTATTATTATTATTATTAGAATGTAAGTAATGTAAATATCTGATAATTCCAACAGTAAACTAAGCGTAGAAGAGAATACTTGGGCTTAGCTTAAAGTGAGCCAGTGCTGGGGTCAGAGTAGACAATACTTAAGTGTCAAGGCTGCCGCCCACAACAGCTTCCACTGGGGCCATTTGTATTTAGGCCACTCGCATCACTATTTTGAATGGGTTATATATAAAATATATGTCAGTTTGTACGGCTTCCCACTTTCCGTCGTTACACAATATCGCATACTTTATTGTCTGTTCATTGGTCGTTTCATCAAAATGAAAGAGTTATTGGCTACTTCTGAGTTTCTAATGTTTTCCAATCGGTCTGACTTTTGACACTTGTCTAGCGCTAGTTAGCTGTTTGCAAATTATTTAATTGTATTTGTAATTATTATTATATCATTGTACAAAGTTCATCGTAGGTGGGCATTAATAAATCTTTGTGATTTAAGGCTGTATCGTTTCAGCTAAAGACTACTTTTTAAATGCACATCAAAAATTCTGTCTAACGCCGAATTTGGTCTCTGGTCGGTATTTTGAAAGTAAGAAGCCAGAAATGGAAAACTTAAAAAAGCTATGAACAATAAAATACTGTTGGTTATAAAGCAATTCTGCTATTCCCGCTTGTACAATCCCGTGTGTATGGAAAAACTGTGTGCTCAAAAGGGTCGGCTTCAATCCTTATTGCCATGGGTAGCAAAAATATGCTTTGGTTAAGAGAATATCTCACATGTATGTTGAAAGTATTGCGGACTATCGAAAGCCGTTTGACCGAGAAAATACCGCCAGCCCCATGGATCAGCAGCTGTTGACAGCTGGTTCTGTAATATATTTCTGAGTAGAATTGGTAATATGCTCCTCGTAATTAAAACGCATGATTGATTGGAAAATTATGACGCAAAAGGTTTATATAGTGGAAGCATTCAGCATTGCTATCGAGTGTGGCACTGCTGCAAGTCTTCTCGGCACGTCGCCGCGGGATATGGCAGGTATATAATATTTTGCAGGTAAATAGTTAGTTTTACAACTGTTTCTTGTAAATATTGTTAATTGTTTTTACTGTAAATAAAAACAAGGAAACCCTTAGTATCTTAAGTAGTGTAGTAACAGCATGGAAACCACAGCCAACAATTTATGACACAATTCCCATCGCACCATAATCAAGACACTCGTACGTAAACGCGCACAGCCCGAAAAAGCAAACTTTCGCCTTGCACATTTTTTTGTCACGTCTCATTGTTTTTGCCCTGATGTTGCAGGCATTTTCGGAATTTAGCCATTTACATAAATACCTTAGGGTCTTTGTTGAGCCGCTATGGCGCCGCACAGGAACGAGTTGGCCACTGCGTATGCGTACACTTCGATCGTAAATGGGCAGGACCACTATATCGCATTTGTTTTCTGTTTTTGCGCTTGAGTTTCCAAAAGTTGCGACAGTTATTTATTAATATTTATTTTATATTGCTCTTGGAGACGTTTTTGTTTGTGAGCCCTTGAATTGCTTTCTTTTTAACTTTTCCTTATTTTATGCAGTATTTATAACTTACACATAGAAAATATGCATATTTCTTATGTCGGAATTTTATTATCCAGACTTCTATTCTTCTGGAATCCCAAATTTGTTGAAATAAATATTATATCTATACTGCAATATGTGTAGCGATGGAGATAATATGGCGATCAAAATTGTAATTAGTTCTCAACATAATACATTTAATGTTGGATCCAGGAGCCGCATACAAAACGGGCCATCAATCTTAGCAGTCGCGGCGCCGTCTCACTGACCCCAACACCCTATTTTCGTAAAAAATACTTAACCATCGCTACTATAAAGAATGGCCGGCAAAAACCCCATGATTGCCATACAAGTTCACGATAAAAACAAACAATAACTGACTCTATTGTGTTAAAATAAGGGCGTTGCTGACAGAAACTTAATCTCGCGAATTTGGTAATTAGATTCTGACAGTTCTGAGTCACCAAAGAGGCCGACTGTCAAAAAGCCGGCGCCAGAATCAACGCGTTGTAAATAAAACATTGAGAATTCCAAATTTACGGTTTTCAACTTTGGCACATTTTGGCTTGGAATTAACTGGTGCTCTATAAATATACAAATACCATTGTTTTCTGACGGAAGCTCGAGACTTTAAAACTGTAGGCAAAGTCCGGGCTTGGAATATGTTAAATCATATCATAAGGAACATATAATTAGAAACATATCATACAACGAAGTCCCAATGATAAACGAAGACACTTCTAATCGACTTTGATTTTCACTGTTTTAACTAACTAATATTATCCACTTTTTTCTAATTGTTTAATCGTGATTTTAATTTGATTCCTTTAATTTTAATAAAGAATTTACGAAGGTAACGGTAGTTCATAATAAGCGAAATTTACACCTTCAAAATATGGCAGTGTTTTTTCTCGCTATATTAAATTAAAATATTTTACATCATTTATAACATTCGTATATTCTATTTTGACATCTAGTATTAATATGTACCAAGAATTTAAGTATGTATATAATTAAATTAATATGAAACAATTGCGATAATGTACGGTCACCGTAAAAATTTAAGCATCTGATATATACAGGTACATTCGTCGACAAAATGAAAGCATTTAAAAACTCCCTATGGGTATACCCTATGGTAGCGACCTGTAAATTGAAAAATAACCTCACTGCAGTTGGAAGTAATATGCAATAAAATATAATGCAATTTCTTCTTCTTTGAGTTTCCCGATGTCTTTAAACGTCGGCCGCCAAAGTGACTCTTAAACAAGCCTTAAAGTAGTTACAATTTATTAGTAATAAATCATATTGTAAAATATGCCTTTTTGTCTTCTCCGCGGACGTGAAAGTGGTAAAGGGCTACATGTTTTACTGTGCTCTGAATACAAGATGGTATTTCTCTTTATCGATATTATATTGTACACTAGCGCTCCCGCCCAGCTTCGTTTGGTTGTGATATCACCCAGTAAAATCGCAGTTTGACTTATTGTGTCCAATTGAGAATCTAAACTTTACAGGGATCAATAAAAATACACACGAAAATTTTCATCCAAATTGGTCTTGCCACTGTAGAGATTTTACCAGACTAACGAATTAATTTAACATAATATCTAACGGTTGATATTTGTCCAGTCGTGCTTAGCGAACGGCGATGGACCCGCCATCTGCCGCGTTGGCACTTAAAATATATCGATGGCAAAGAGTGGGTTTATGGGTACTTGCACCCTTCTGCCTACCCCATCGGAGACTCTTTTGAGAAGGCGTAAAGAAGCTTGCCACCTTAGACGAATAAAAGCAGGCAAATATAAATTTCCCTCGAGGTAATAGTACATTTTTGTAACGATAAATTATTTCATACAAAACTTGGCACCGATTCTCTTATCATACAAATGATCGTCTGTACGTTTCCTTACGGCAATAGTCGTGATTTTAATATACCTTAATGCATTATGTCTAACGTAAATCAGATATGTTTTCTGTTCTTTAATGTTATTTTGTATATAAATAATTCGGAATATGCATAAGAAAAATACCCTTGCAATACATAGACATACGGTATATTGTTGCCTACGAGAACATAATCATTACGTATCTTGCGTTTCGATCACAGACGTTCACTATTAATTGTTCCTTTTCAATTACATACATACATACGCCGAGTCCCTAACGGGGTAGGCAGAGAGTATAGAGCGCTAGTTCTCTCTAGACTCACATACCTCTTTCGCTTCGTCCACATACATCAGTCTCTTCATAGATGCTCCTCGGTTTCATGTACTCTTGACGTTCCCGTCCTTGAGCGTCCGACCGATTTGATCCAGGTAGGCAGAACCTAGTCTTCCTCTGCTTCTTCTTGCACACACTTTCGCTTTGTATATCTGTTTCGTCAGTCTTTCTTCACTCATCCTTTCTATAAGCCCAAACCAGCGTAACACTTCATCTTTACCATACGACCTCAATATTAATTAATTTTTATTACATATAGTTTGGCGGCAAGCTGAAGACAGGGCGCTATGGCGCTCATTAGGGGAGGCCTATGTCCAGCAGTGGACTAGAGTGGGCTGATGACGATGACGATGATGATAGTTTGGCTTTACAAGGACCTTATACACCTGTGATATATCAAACCGGAAACGGTAGGCAGAGATGTCTAGCCGTACCAACGTGACTGAGGGGTAGTAATACCAACTTGACAGATGGCGGATCCATCGCCGTTTCATAACCACGACTATACATACCTAAATGTTTAAATTTCTTCGCAACTGTATCCCAATTCTTGATGTTTTCCTTCGTCGTGCCAATTCAAAGTGCATATTTTTCATACGACTCTATTAAATACTTCTTAGTAATCCAACAGTGAATAGCTCTTTCACGCTGTAGTATAAATTTATATTTTCTTTTGGCAGTTTTAGGAGTCATAAATATTTTAACTATTAACATTACGCCAGCGAAGTAATAAAATTCATTGAATATAACTTATTTGGTGGCCGCCTGGTCTAGGGGTTAGAGCTCCTGACTGCGAAAATTGAGGTCGCGAGTTCGACTCCCGCTTTGGGCAGATATTTGTGTTATGAACACGAGTATTTGAACCTTAGTCTTGGATGTTCTATGTACTTTTGTATATATCTATCTATAAAAGACCAAATATCGTTGTCTAGTTATGAATTATCTAGTAATAGCAACATAATAATAATCATAGTATTCATTTATATATCTATACTCAATTAGTTCCAACCAATTGTTTATAATGTATTGTAGTACATTGCACATGTATTTTTCTATGTACATCTGCACATGTAAGTAACTGACAAAGAATACATATTTTATTATCAGTCCGGTAATTCAAAATTTTCGCTGACGAGGATATATTAAATGTGACTGTTAGCTGTTATAAAAAATACTTATTCAATTGTTTTGTTATTTAAAATTCGTGTTCCAACTAATAATAATAATATATCCTCACGCCCCCCCGCAAGGGTCCCCGAAGGGGTAGGCAGAGGTGTATAGGTAATACCCACACACCCACTTTCCGCCAGAGGTATATTAGGTGCCAACGTGACAGATGGCGAGTCCATCGCCGTTACTCAAGCACGACTATACATACGCCTTTGAATTTCTTCTCAGACGTATGCAGGTTTCCTCTCGATGTTTTCCTTCACCGTAAAGCTCGTGGTGTGACTAATCACTGTACTTAAGTCCAGAAAAACTCATTGGTACAGTCGGGATTCGAACTTGTTTCCAATCCAACTAACAACTAATATCCAACTAATTAAGATTAAATAAAATCCAACTAACCATTACGAAATAAAAAAAAATGCTGAAATATTTAACATATACAAAGGAAACTTTGCTGATGTTCATCTTGAAGTATTCGATGTGTATTTGTGCGATTAATTCGGACTTTACGTTTCCCAAATAAAATTGGAATAAGGATAAATAGAACCTGTAATGATGTTGTATTTAAATAAATAATATCTTGTTTTATGCTCACTTAATATTATTTTATTAGTATACACTTTAATAATTATTTTAATATTTATTCTAACACGTTCAGCATTCTTGTGAGCTCTCTCTCAAACCGGGCGGGGGGTGCGCTTACATCAACCTGTCAGGTGACATCTGTCACCTGACAGTCTAGTCTATGTTACATTACATTACTCTATTACAGAACCAATGAATTGTAATGGAAATTAAAACGGGCACAATCTGTAGTATTTCTAAACTCAAACACACTATTGCACCCGGAAAGCTGTGAAATTATTCACAAGCAACTATATTTTTGCTGGAAATGTTACGTAATAGACAACAAATTTGATTTATCAAGAGTTTCATAAACAACTATTCCGACTTGCATACTTCTAATACTGCGGCGGTCACCAAGAAACGTCTGGCGCTTATATTTAGACTCGTATACTTTTTCGTCTCCTCAAGTTATTTTGGTTGCAAAATACAGGCAGTCATCAGCCTTTAACGAATTGGGTCTGCTGTAGATTTCGAAGCATACCTACTGAGGATTAATTAAGGTGAAGATGTCCTTGCCCAGCCTTAACCGCTAGCGTTAGAAGTTATAATAAAATAAAAATCGATATATATATTTTTTTTTTTGGTATGATAATTAATTGATAAAGATATAATATTGTTCACGCATTCCCACTAGGGTAATGGTAGACGTGTAACACAAAACACTGTTTTTATTTTTATTATGGGGCAAGGTGACTGATGTCCATCGCCGTTTTTAAGCGCAACTATACATACGATGTCTAAGAATTACTTTGAAAAGTAAAGCTCGTGGTGCAATCGGTCACTGTACTTAAGTTCAGAACTCACGAGTATAGGTCACTATTCGAACTTGCAATCTTTGCGTTGCTGGCGACATCTCGAAGCACTCGGCCACCACGGATCTATCAAATATCTGGCAATTTCGAATCCTGTATCAATCAATACAAGTGTGTGGGTACTTACGTATACACCTCTGCCTTATCTATATTCTGCTAATAAGATATATACAGTTTTCTTACGATACTTATATTCGTTTTAACGACTTTATATTTCAGTGAAAACTTTTTCATTACAGTTCTTCCTTTTTTATGCTCTGAAATTATTACCTACCTGCTTAATTGCCGACTAGACATCGCACTTAAATTCCAAAGAAAAAGAAAGGAACACATAAACCGTAGGTGAAAAGCCCAGACATGTTAGACATATAAAAGTGAAATGGATACTTCAAAAGAATACAGAAAACATTTTATTAAAATCTCAAAATACTTAATTGCTCTAAGAATTAAGCGCCTACTAAACGCGCTGGGATATAATCATTATTTAGCATCAACTGTTGTAGTCTCACGTAACTACGGTATTAAAACCATTTACTGTAATAATATTATATGGTACGATGATTGTTTGTTTGAAGATCCAAAAACAAATGAGTTGTTTTAGTTGATGTTCGTTGCATTCAAGAGAAGCTTAAAGCTCCTCTAACAAGATTATAAGGCCGAAATAAAATGAATACTCAGATTTATCATGTACGACCCGTATGTAATAGAGCCGATTTACGCAAAACCTGAACATATTTTCCTTTACATTCTGTCCATCAATGAAAGCAGCATGAAATTTTTGTCAGGTTTTTTGTTCATAGCAAACCGACAAACTTTCGTAGCAGTGTTTTGAATCACTTTCGTTAATAATACCTCATATTCTACTCATATGCAGCGACTAATGTCTACCAAACACCTCATTCTGTTCAAGCACGATAACCCTTGTACGAGTATATTCAATGACTGTAAATTTAGAGAAAATTATAAGTATGGTAAGTGTGGAGATTTAATCTTCTACAATAGCCTTAATGAAATGCGATTGGTTACATTTATTTAGCTCAGCTCATGTCAGCTTTATAAAAGTTAAATGTATTTTTACCACATCAGGAATAACGGAATATAGGTATCGTCACGCCTTGCCATAAGGGTCCTAGAAACGTAAATAGAAACATGTAACACCTTCTTTCGCTCGATATATTTTAGGTGCCAATGTGACAGATTGCGAGTTCATCGCGTACCTCAAGCAGGACTAAATATGTACGTCTTTTAATTTCTTCGTGAACGTAATGCAGATTTCTTTCGACGTTTTCCGTCACCGTAAAGTTCGAGGTGTGATCAATCATAGGCAATATGACTGAGTTGCATGTACATGGTGAGAGCGAGAGTGAAAATTTACTTTTGTAACGTTATTTTTCCTGGAGCGCGCAAACACTGCGACCTGGATCTTTCCAGTGTTACAAAATGTTCGGAAACTGACGTAATTGTAAACACATTTATATTTGACACTGTGATACACGCTTTCGCACTAAGTGCGTGAAGTTATTAATTTGTGTTTATGGAAAAACGAACTGTGCTAAAGGTACTTCATTAGTTGTATAAGAAATAAAGTGGTAATAAGAATGTTGGTTAAAAGAGGTGGTGGAGGTACTCCAACTTAAGTACTTGCTTGAACAGTCCCAATGAGTCAGTGCAGAAAAGTAGCGAGAAAACTCGGTTGATAGTGAATTTTCTATCTTAGCGTGCGTTTTATATAGGCCTTTGCATAATGATGTACTTTGTACTGTAAACTAAAGGCTGATGTTTGTATATTTAAATAATATATACATCAATAACATTACGCCGTCTCCTACGTACAGGCAGAGAGAGTAAAAAGTACTCTTCAGACTTAAAGTCCTCACTTCGTCCACATTCATCAGTCTATACATTTTCGAGTTCGAGTGATTATAATAATAATAATAAATACCTTACAATAATATATAATAATAATAGATAATAATTATTACTATGTATCGTGAAATTATTCATCTCAATAGGTATTAAGAGAAATCAAGTGACGCTTATATTTGTGCTAAGTAGTTGCCTGTACGAAGCTGGGGTTGAACATTAGTTATAGGTGTAGACTTTCGGCCATTTGTTGTGACTGGGAGCATCGCGGGTGCATTGAAAATTCTGGGTGAAACTAGACACCCACTCATCTCTATTTGTATGAAAACGTGCAATGTCTCAATTTGAATGCTACTTGGTGTGGGAAAAAGAAAAAACGTTCGGTACTGTCGGCAGATTCAGTCATGATTGATAAACTTTTTTACTATATTATTTAAGAGCTGAACATAGCATTATTTTCTTGCCGGTCCTTCTCGACGGAAACGACCAACCCGAACCGTGTACCTGTTTCGACGTAAGTATAGTATATATAAGGTATATATAAAGTATATACGGACGTTTCTAGACCAAATTAGGGACGTCTTGAAAAAAGGTCAGGTCAAGAGTACCCTAAACCGAAGAGCATGTATGAAGAGAATAATGAAAGAGGATGAAGCGAAAGAAGTATGTAAGGATCGTAGCAAGTGGAAAGAAGTGGTCTCTGCCTACCCCTACGGGAAAGAGGCGTGATTATATGTATATAAAGTATATATAAGTGCTCATCTAGGCCTTTGTGAAATAAAGATATATTGATTCCAGTTGTATTGACGTTCCAGAATTTTTTAAATATTTATGATACATATTGTCTCATAAAATAGAACAGTTTTCAAGGAGTTTTCGGGTGATAAGTACATATACATATATCCTCATGAACATGCAATAAAACAAATAGGTGCAATGATAACAAAAAATGGAGCCGTGGCCGAGTGGTTCGAGCAGTTGCCTGCGACGCAAAGGTCGCAAGTTCGAATCCCGACTGTACCAATGAGTTTTTCTAAACTTAAGTACGGTGATTAGTCACACCACGAGCTTTACGGTGAAGGAAAACATCGAGAGGAAACCTGCATACGTCTGAGAAGAAATTCAAAAGGCGTATGTATAGTCGTGCTTGAGTAACGGCGATGGACTCGCCATCTGTCACGTTGGCACCTAATATACCTCTGGCGGAAAGTGGGTGTGTGGGTATTACCTATACACCTCTGCCTACCCCTTCGGGGACCCTTGTGGGAAGGCGTGAGGATATATTGTATTATTATTATTGATAACAAAATTACAACAACCTCACTTCGAAACATAGTTTAAATGTTGTTTTTAGAAACGAATAATATAAAAAAAACATAGATAATTACATTTTATATTTACGTAGTTACATTACATGTCGATACAGCAGACTTTATTCAAAAATAAGGTAAACATATTTGTTAAGTTAGAATTGTATCGTATTGCTTCCTTTCATCGCATTCTGCATATCGATATTAAATTTGTAAAGTAGTCATTTCAGTAATGTGTATGCAATAATTAAGGTATTGCTTAAATTAATTGCTAATACTGCTTAAAACTTGCAAACTGCACTATACATATATCAAACATTTATCAAAGTTTCATCAGAAATCCATCTTTAGGAATAGCTTACACATATAACTTCATGGCTTCCCACAAGGATTCCCGATCATATAATTTTATTGTTGTAAGCAATCGCTGCGGAATTTAAATCCCTCTCATGAAATCATCGTTATTGTGAAGTTAAATATTGCCATTAACATACCAAGCTCACCCACTTAATTCTATTGGATAATTTCCATATTTTTGTGCTGTCGGTACACGACGCGCCGTCTCGGACGCACGCTATTTCTAGCCACGCCCGCCCAGCCAAGTTTATTGACACGGCCTAACGCTCACTCTACTCTATACCCGGATTTTACTACTTCAGTACTTCACACTTTTCATATTTCACAATATTTACTCTGTTCGGAAGCCGTTGTGGCTGTGTGGTCATGAAGAATCCTTACCATTACAGACGCCCTGGATTAAGCGTTAGTCTGAATCAGAATAATTAAATTTATTTTAGTATTAAGCTTTACGGTGTATCATAATTTATATGGGTAATAGTGTGTGCAAAGTTCGGGAGTCGCATTAGCCGAGTAGTGTCTTAGTAGTACATACATACATACATATCATCACGCCAAGTCCCTAACGGGGTAGGCAGAGAGTATAGAGCGCCAGTTCTCTCTAGACTTACATACCTCTTTCACTTCGTCCACATTCATCAGTCTCTTCATACATGCTCGTCGGTTTCGAGTACTCTTAACGTTCCCGTCCTTGAGACTCCGATCTATTTGATCTAGGTAGTTGGAACGTGGCCTTCCTCTACCTCTTCTTGCACACACTTTTGCTTTGTATATCTGTTTCGTCAATCTTTCTTCATTCATCCTTTCTATGTGTCCAAACCAACGTAACATGCCTTTCTTCATCTTTACAATCACGCCCTCATTCACGCCAGTTGATTTGCGAATCTCTTCATTGCGGATGATTCTTAGTAGTGCCCTACAAAATTGAGACTCCACGTTCAAACTCCCGCGGTATGTATCATGAGTTATTTCTGAACCTAAGTACAGTGATTTAACACTCCAATATTTACGATGAAGAGTATACCGCCAGGACAAGAGGAGAATATCGCGAGGAATCCTGCATAGTTTTGAGAACAATTGAAGATATGTGTGAAACGGCGTTGGTACGGCGTCTGTCGCGTTACCACATACATTTATAAATAATAATAATAATATATCCTCACGCCTTCCCACAAGGGTCCCCGAAGGGGTAGGCAGAAAATACGTTGGCACCTAATATACCTCTGGCGGAAAGTGAGTGTGTGGGTATTACCTATACACCTCTGCCTATTACCTATACATTTATATCATTATTATTTTGTTCGGTAATTTGACCGACATACAATTCCGATTACAGAATAATTTATATTATTCTGTAATTTATATTGTTCTTATTATAACAGAAAAAAAAATTAATAATAAAAAAGAATTGACTATATTCAATAAAAAAGGTATGTTCTCGTATTTTCTTTGATGAAAATGATGTATCTGCTTTTGCTATATCTATAACTACAAAATAATGGACTTTGTACATATTACTCTTAGTCCCTATAATGCCGAGTTATATTATAAATAAGTGTTCATGTGTTCATACATACATCTAATTTAATTAATCATTTGTTAAACATATAAAGGCGAAAGGAGATCGCGGTTAATCTAAATCATCATGACTTACTTATAAATGCTTTAATTTGCGAAGCATCGTGATTATTCTGAAATAAATTTACCTTTATCTATCATTATCATTTATGTCATTTGTGTACAATATATTAATGTAATGTAGTATGTAAGTAAATTAAAACATTTATTAAATATCAAATACATTAATTATGATAACAATTTAGTTATCGAGTGTACCGCGGCTCGTGGCAGACGGCAGATGCTTTCCGCAGCTGCGACGCGCAACGGTGCCTCCGCGAATGCTATTTAGCAGTTGTACTACAATTATTTGAACAATATAAACACGTACTGGCTGTTGATGCTTTTCAGTTTTTAAACAACATGTAGGTACTTATATTGAAGGCAGCTAAAATTTTGCGTAAAATGTCAGAACGTCAGAACGTCAGACTGTAAAACGTTCGAATAGCAGTCTTCTCCAGTCTTTACTTGCATTGGAAACTTGAATCGGTTGATTTCTTTTTTATAGTTATTAAAATAAGATGTTATTTTCTAGATTCTTCTAAGATTAGTCACACCACGAGCTTTACGGTGAAGGAAAACATCGAGAGGAAACCTGCATACGTCTGAGAAGAAATTCAAAGGCGTATGTATAGTCGTGCTTGAGTAACGGCGATGGACTCGCCATCTGTCACGTTGGCACCTGATATACCTCTGGCGGAAAGTGGGTGTGTGGGTATTACCTACACACCTCTGCCTACCCCTTCGGGGACCCTTGTGGGAAGGCGTGAGGATTATTATATATTATAATGTCGTCAGTAAACATCAATGGTATAATGTTAATGAACATGTAAAGTTGTTGCACCTACGGGATGTCTCACAAAATAGAATATAGCTATTTATTAGTTTAATTTCATCGTCATGAGGATATAGACATAACAGCCGATAACTTCTAGAAGAACTGTTCTATTTACGGAGAGCCCCTAAATAATAAATACTATATTTTATGTTAAAAGTGCCTCTGATAATACGCAATTATGATTAAACTTTAATAGAAATAAAACAACATTACAAAATTAAATTAATACAACTAAGTAAAGCACCTGCCCCATTTCGTCTCGACTGCCTCTAATAATATTTTTGAGAATATATGAGGTATTTACTCGTATTTTATTCGTGCGTGCAAAGACGTTTCTGCGAACGCTCGAATGAAATTAGTTGTATTGATAACGACAGCGCTTAAAGATTCTTAAAGTGTGGCGATGTTTAGTTAATAAATACGTTTATTTGCGACTAAAGGGATTAATTAAGATTTGATACATATGTATTACTTTTCGTACCTCGTTTCAACACAAGAAGTATTTTAACAACTTGAATAATAACCATCGGCGTGATGATATGTAAGTATGAAAATGTATGTATGAAAATATATGTATGAAAATGTATGTATGAAAATGTATGTATGAAAATGTATGTATGAAAATGTATGTATGAAAATGTATGTATGAAAATGTATGTATGAAAATGTATGTATGAAAATGTATGTATGAAAATGTATGTATGAAAATGTATGTATGTAAATGTATGTATGAAAATGTATGTATGTAAATGTAAGTATGAAAATGTATGTATGAAAATGTATGTATGTAAATGTATGTATGAAAATGTATGTATGAAAATGTATGTATGAAAATGTATGTATGAAAATGTATGTATGAAAATGTATGTATGAAAATGTATGTATGAAAATGTATGTATGAAAATGTATGTATGAAAATGTATGTATGTAAATGTATGTATGAAAATGAATGCAGTTTAGTCAGTTGTTTTTTTTATACCATTTGGGTGGCAAACAAGCTTGCGCCTGATGGTACGCGGTTACCGCCGCCTATGAACGCTTACAACACCAGGGGTATCGCGCGTTGCTGACCCTGCAGGAATGTTTTCACACCCTTCGTACCTCCATATGTAGGATCGTATGTCCATAAATAGGATCATAATTTTAGTGTGGTGTTTGACCACAAAGGCCCCCAAGGAGGTCGGCGTTTGCGTTTACCGCGACCACTTTTTTGCGATCTTTTGGGCGACTTTGTTTTATAAAACGTAGTAATTACGTAATAGTCTGCCAGGTCTATACGCAGATGAAGCGCTACGTGAGGCGCAGGTGTAGCCCCGCCCCCTCACCTGCGCACGCGACCAACGAATTTGTTAACTGGATATTAGCGTTTAGCTACCTACATCATTTACGATAAGGTAACAGATAATCGTGTAGGTTTAATAAATAATATTTAATGTAATGTGTATATATTAATGCCCTGGTAACCAAGTGGCCTTCATTAAAAATATTCGAATCCCTACTGTGCTAATGAGATTTAATGAACTCAATTAAAGTTATTAGTCACCAAGAGTTTACGGTGAAAGAAAACGAGAGGAAACCTTAATACGTTTAAGACGATATACGTATCGTTTTTCTTGAGAAACGGCATTGGACTCTCCGTCTGTCACGTTGGCACCTAAAAAATATATCTTCGGTGTAAGGTGAGTGTGTGGATACTACAGACACACCTCTTTGGAACCCATGTGGCAAGGCGTAAAGATCTTATATGGGTGGCAAAACTTTAATTAACGGAGTTCGCTTTAGCGAGCTAACTAAGACAATTAGCAGTATTAACCGGTGCGAAGCGGTTTTTGCCCGTTGTATTGTCTCGTCGACGAGTCGTCTATTCCCACGGCCGTAACATACATACATATGAACAAAATATTGTATGCTATATTTGACCTCTTAAGACTCCACACACCCGCTCCTTTTAGTTTGTCCTTACGTTTTAAGGTCTCACTCGACTAAATTGTCTATGATCACTCCACCTTCCCCAATCTCCTCAATACATCGCAGTTTATATGTCGCATCGCAGCTTATATTTGATCGATCGCATATAAATGATAATGTGCAACAAAGCAATTATACTTTGTCCTTACGTGTTATACGACCCTACTAAATTATCTATTATCGCTCCATCTTCCCCTGTCTCCTCAATACTTTGTGGTTGATATTTGATCGACGGTGCATATATGATAATATACAATGAAGTAATCAATTTAAGCACTTAATTTATTACACAAGTTGATAACAATTTGTTAGTTCCTAATCTAACCTAAATAATCTTATTGTATCTATTAATTCCGACAATGGTCCCGAAAGGGTAGGCAGAGGCATATTTTTGCCCTTGAGTCTTAAAAAAGTGTCAATGTATTAGAAAGTGAATCTGCCTCCATATCTCCAGCACGACTACCTTTGAATTTCTTTTCAAACTTATATATATTATATGCTTGTCTGGTTCACGATGTTCTTCTTTAAAGTAAAGCCCGTGCTGTGATAGCTGACTTATACACAAAAAGTGACTGGCAAAGATCGGGTTCTAACTTCTAAGCTAACTTTATTTTTAGATATTCAGCTGATCGAAGTTAGTGCTACAAAGTTTGGGAATTATGGGCGACCGAAAGCATAGGTGTAGAAGATATTGGTGTATAAATTCAAACATCAAGAGTGCCAGAAACCAACGAGCATTTATGATCAGATTGATGAATGTTTCTCTCATCCATCTTCTCATCCATCCGCCGCCAGTGAAGAAGGGCCGAAGACAGTGTGGTGTTGCGCCATGGAAGAGGCCTATGTCCAGCAGTGGACTGCTGTAGGCTGAAGATGATAATGATGATGATAATTAATGTTAATGAAGCAAAAAAGGTCTGTAAGTCTAGAGAGAACTGGCGCTCTAGTCTCTCTATCTAACCCATGAGGGACTCGGCAAGATATGTATGTACGTACATATTAAATAAATAGGTAGTTACATATTTGTATATTTCCACGTCATTACAGACTAGAGTCCTAGAGTCTAGATGTCGACTAGGTTCTTACCGACTTGTATCACTTACCGACTGGGAACTGTAGGTACGACTACGAATGTAGGTGTATATTTTTCCAATATGTTCCCACATCCGGCTGACACAAACAAACTTCAATAATAATTCGTTTTACTGAGTATTTCTGTAGCAATGCCAATAGTAATTAGTTCGTAGGTAGGTCAAGGTGACTGTACCGTGGTGCCAAAACCTCAAAGATTGGAATCAGCGATTTTTCTCTTGTGTAGAAAAACAAGAGCCGTGGCGGTCGAATGGTTCAAGTAGTCACACCTAGAACTTTGCGGTGAAGTAAAACATGCAGCGGAAACCTGCATACTTTTTAGAAGCAATTCAAAGGCTATGTATAGTTGTGCTTAAGTTACGGCGATTGGCTCGCCATCTATCACGTTAGTATCTAAAATATATCTCTGGCGAGATTCGATCTTACGATCTTTGTGCTGCAGTCGGCTGCTCGAACCACTCGGCCATCACGGCTAACCGTTACTCATCTCAAAAGTAGCCAACGACAACAACTTAGGGTCGGCAGTGCGCGAGATAACTCTGGTGTTGCAAGCGTCTATCGGCGGCGGTTGCTTACCATCAGGCGGACCGCATTCAAGTGTGCCACTATTGAGGTAAAAATGTATTTCGAAGTTTTGTCATTTGGGTCAAGATGTCCCGTAATATATAAAAATCAGAATCGTGATGCTTTTTTTTTTTTACCACTTGGGTGGCAAACAAGCATGCGGTCCGCCTGAAGCTTTCTTCCAATGTGACTTTATGAGAGATTGTGGCTTTAGATTAATACCCAATCACCACCCTATATGAGTGAAGAAAGATTGACGAAACAGATATACGAAGCGAAAGTGTGTGCAAGAAGAGGCAGAGGAAGACCACGTTCCAACCACCTAGATCAAATCGATCCGACGCTCAAGAAAGGTCAAGAGTACTCGAAACCGACGAGCATGAATGAAGCGACTGATGTATGTGGAGGAAGCGAAAGAGGTATGTGTCTAGAGAGATCTGGCGCTGTATACTCTCTGCCTACCTCGTTAGGGATTCGGCGTGATTATATGTATATATTTATTCAAACATTTTGTTCGTAATCCTTTTTCTATACTTCAAAGGTGGCTCCGTGTTCACAATATCTTGATACGTATTTATATTTTTCATCATTATTTTATCATCAGCGTATATTGCATCAGCTTTAATAGCCATCTTGAGTGACACCTAGCCAGCTACCGAGGATGTTTACAGTCTAGACCTCGGGCAGACAGGAAGCTATCGTCGCTTAACACTTGATACCCTGAACCCAGTACATATGATTACAGTAGCCTAACTAAATAGTACCTCGGTAAACATATTTGTCTAATGGATAATTTTCTCAATCAGTTGTTAAAAGAGTGTTAAGAAAAACAATATATCTCTTGCGGAAATTGGGTGTGGGTACTACCTATATACCTATCCCTACCCTTTTCGGATGAAGTGAAGTAATAAAAAAATAATTGAACTTAAAAATGTTGAGCTGAACTTTTTGACTACGATCGAGTCTTACAAGAGTTTGATAATCTGTTTAATAAATATATTTTACTTTGAAATGATAATTTTGAACTTTTTATTAAAACATAAACAGAAGTATTATATGGTTGTACAAAATCATACAGCATTTCATGAATTCAAAACATAATTGAAATGCTATGCTTCAATCTCATTTGCTAAGAGCGATATTTCATATTGCGTACTGCACTACAATACACTACGGTAAGACACACTTGATAGGAATTCTTTAGATAAGTTTGTTATTATATCCTTAAGTTCCGGACATTTTGATGTGTCAATGAATTTTACGTACACAATAATAGCACTAAATAGTTAAATGGTAAGAACAGTGATTAGTCACACCACGAGCTTTACGGTGAAGGAAAACATCGGGAGGAAACCTGCATACGCCTGAGAAGAAATTCAAAGGCGTATGTATAGTGCTTGAATAACGACGATGAACTCGCCATCTGTCACGTTGACACCTAATATACCTCTGGCGGAAAGTGGGTGTGTGGGTATTAGCTATACACCTCTGCCTACCCTTCGGGGACCCTTGTGGGAAGGCATGAGGATATATTATATTCTTTTTATAGTTAAATGGTAACCAATGGCCACTAGTATGCCACACTTGAAGAAAAGAGAGTACAAGAAATTGATAATGACATACAAAAAATTACAAAGTAAGATTCATATACCACCCGAATCACTCAACGAAGGGTTCAATGGAAGAAAGACAGGTGATACTGAAATGGTAAAGGCCCCGAGTCACATTTAGGTTCTTGTAAATTAAGGTGAGATAGGTCACATACAGGCTTGTCATGTCAGACTAACTAATCAATTATCAAGTATGGTAGTACATACAATTATTAAAAAAAGACATAGAATCAAATATTTTCTTCAAAGTTCGTCGAACCCATGCGACTTTAATGCCTATCATAAACTTACCTCACCGAGGCCTGATTAAAGACAAGCGTAATTCGCTTTTAACGGCTCGAGGGACGTCGACTGATGTATTTGTGTTTGTTTTACCCCAATTGTGTAAATCTTAACACGTCCAGTAACGACCGGGGATAATGGCACTTCCTTTTGATGCTTACGACTCGAAGCATTAACGAATTGTTTTTTTAAATTTGGAATCGTATATTCTCTTTTTATTTGTATCAGATATTGATTAATTAAAGGTTTATGATGTCAAGACAGTGGCGAAATGTTGGCGATAGAACGTTATCCTAATTAATAAATAATGTACACTAATAAAACTTGTTTATGACGGATGAACTTAAAGAATACTGAACGATATTAAATTCTTTGGAAAGCTGTGTTATTCGGGATTAACGCGAGCTTTATTTTAGTAAAAAGGTTTCTCCATTCTCGAAGAACTCACGATACGTGCGACAACAAAAACAAATTATTTTGTTAAGATGTACGATCTCAACTAGATAACAGGACAACAAAATACAAATATACATAAATAGACAGATATACACACAAATACATAAGTACATAATCGTTGAAATATATAACAGGATATGATAATATAGCTTAATCCTCTTTTTTATTTTTTTTATTATGCAACACGAACAATGCTCTTTAAAACTACTTGAGTTTTATTGACAATTTAAATTTCGTTCACACACATAATATTAAATCCGTTACGTTCAATTCTTAACAGAACTGTGGTAAATAAAATATTATAACTAATTTAGGCGTTCCATTTATGGTTTACTCTACTTTATTATAATACGTATGTACGACCATTGATTTGATAGCTCGTAACGATGTTATAACGTGATCGATAAATTTCGTATAGTATGTTTTTATAAGGTAATAAAATCGATTTACCATTCTGATTTATGAGTAATCTATGGCTGCTGTGTATTTATTGGCTTCCAATCGTATCTATGGTACTATTTATTGCTATCTTGTGTGTTGTCTGGTTATGCTGCGATTGAGATAACTAATCGTATAAACACTTTCGGAGTCAGGGTAGCTATCCCACCTTTCAGGCTACGAATATGATCATTGGATTTATGTCTCTGCAGCTATTTGTAAGGAGTGTCGGACATATTTTAATTTATTGATCGATACTACTGGCTTGACAGAATGAATGGCATTTTATAAGACATCTACACATATTATAATAAGAAAAAATTATAGTGTTTGTAAGTTAGTTTGTTATGGGTACTAAGTAGGTTGTATTCCAAGGGTAGGGTGTATGGGTACTCACCTCTGCCTCACCCTTCGGGGACCAATGTGGGATGGCGTGAAGATATGAATAGAAAATGCCACCAAAAGCACAGCTCTAAATTATGATGATGATGATGATGATGATATGTATAATCAGATTAACCGCAAGGCATACCTTCTATTTTTAAATACCTTAGGAGAATTACATACACATTGATCCAATCCCAAACTTACTTACTTTTTCGTTCAGTCAGTGTAAGCCTACTTTTCCTTTCATAAAATGCAAAACAACACACTACGCCTGTTTCTTCACAGGGTACGCGGAGAGAGTAGAACTCTACTTTATTTCTAGACTTACAAAGGTTAGACAAAGACTATAAATCGTGAAATACACTAAAATAAGGTATCACCGAACTTTCCCCACTCTACATTTGCGCCACCGACCCTGCTCATAATATTAGTACAATTAATTCATCATCATCAGCCTACAGCAGTCCACTGCTGGACATAGGCCTCTTCCATGGCGCGCCACCATACTCTGTCTTCGTCCCTCCTCATCCATCCGCCGCCAGCGACCCTCTTAAGGTCGTCCGTCCACCGTGCCTCAGGACCCCCTACACTACGTTTTCCTGTCCCATTCATCTGTCCTGCAACAGACGTGGCCAGCCCAACGTCACTTCAGCGAACTAATTCTTTGAGCAACGTCGGTGACTTTCGTTCTTCGTCTATTCGACATCTAATTTCGGATTTTATTCTTCATAGAAACCCCTAGCTTTAGCACAATGAACGTATATTAAATTACGGCCCGTCCGTTGACGTTAATTAATCTCTGATGGGAAACGATGTCCGTTTTTACAATAAAATCCAAGATAAGAGGTGTTTAAAACATAGCGAGATGATAATAAAGCGTAATAAAAAATAACTGACAATAAAGTCATAATACCATATTTGGAAGTAAAATTACTTTGCAAGGGGAGCTCTAGAGAGCTACTCAAAAATGTGAAAACTGAATCTGTCTTGCTGAAACATTGCGCTGTTGCTGGAATAAACAGTTAACGGTGTGATTTAATATTAAGCCCAGCTCAGAAAAAAACTTATTGGTCAGGATTCAACATCACCATCTTTGCGTAGCTGGCGACTATTAGAACAACTAAGCAACCATTGCTGCGTTAGCTTCGAAATGATGCGAGTTAAGCCAATTGTGAGTGACAATGGATAGGTTTTTAGCACTCCCGAACGATGTCATTAAGTCGTCATGGCGCGGCCTCTGAACTTATTAAATAGTTTTCGTGTTCACTTTAAATTTTATAATCATCATGGAAATAATAAACACTTTTCCACATAACGCTACTCTCTTTATAAATATAAATACGTATCTACTCCGTCTGTTAGGCCGTCGCGCACGAACGTTCAAAAGCTCAAATCCATTTTTTATTCTATGGCAGATGTCGATATTGCGTCACGCGGACAGGTGTCGCGTTACACCTCTTAGGGCAGTGTTACACGCGCGACCGCCACTGCTACACACAGATGCTTGTAGGCATTGAGCATAAAGCACAAATTAAATATCTCCCAATGTTCACCATACTAAAGGTAAAAACTTCATATAACATCGTTGAATTAATACAAGAAAATGTTGGATACGAGGGAATATTAAAAATACTCAATTAAGGATATCACGTCTTTCCACAAGGGTCTCCGAAGGGGTAGGCAAAGGTATCCAAGGTGCCAATGTGACAGATGGCGAGTCCATCGCCCTTATTCAATTTTGAATTTTTTTTCAAACATATGCAAGTTCCCTCTCGATGTTTTCCTTCACAGTAAAGCTCGTGGTGGGTCTAATCACTGTACTTATTTAAAAAAACTCATTGATACAGTCGAGAACTTGCAATATTTGTGCTGCAGGCAACTACACGAACCGCTCGGCCACCACGGCTATTAATTTAGATGTTCAATTAAATAAGATAATGCGACTGACATTCGACTTAGCATGGAATCTTGGAGGCACCGTATTTTTTTCTATATATATTGCGTTATAAATAGCATAAATATATTTGAAATTTAGCATTAAGAAATGGCATTGAAGTAGTGTTCACATTTAAAATTGTATAAGCATGTTTCATGCAGAAGGGCCCCTGAAATGGTTCACGGTGCGATCACTGTGCATAAGTCCAGAAAAAAATATTGATACAGTCGGGCTTCGAACTAGCAATCGTTGTGTTGCTCGAACCACTAGGCCACGATGGCATTTTTTTTTAATTTAACTATTTGCACTCGGCGCCAGACAATGAGTAAATTTGTTCAGTATACCGCTATGGCTTCAAATAGAATTTAAAAATAATTTAAATCATTTTGACCAATCGCGTCATGGCCCCTAGTCGTGCGTGTTCGGACACTTGCTCAGTGGTGTCTGCGAGCGTCATCTCAGCGGTTGTTGTGAGTCGGTGTTTTTTCGCACCGGAAACCATCGAGCGTGAGCGCGGTCCAACCACTGGCACTAATTAGTCGGTGGCGCTAGTGGTTAATCATTTTGTGGTTTAACTATTTTATAATGTTGACCCTTGTGTTATTTAAATTTAGAAGTTTTTTCTTTGACATTCATGTTTGCGGCTACGATTTAAACTGTTTTAAAAAAATCATGTTATAAAGTTATGTTAACGATAAACGTGTACGATATAGTTAATTATTATTTACTAAAGTAGAGCGCCAGCTCTGTCTAGACTTACATACTCTTTCGTTTTGTGCTCATTTATAATAAATGCTCAGCCTCTTCATACATGCTTACTGGTTTAGAGCAATAGCTAGATGGTATATTTGATATGAACGTTTTGTTCCAGAAAAATCTTTCAGTGAAATCAAATTTTAAATCAATTTTATATCCTCACGCCTTCCCACAAGGGTCCCCGAAGGGGTAGGCAGGCAGAGATGTATAGGTAATACCCACACACCCACTTTCCGCCAGAGGTATATTAGGTGCCAACGTGACAGATGGCGAGTCCATCGCCGTTACGCAAGCACGACTATACATACGCCTTTTTGAATTTCTTCTCAGACGTATGCAGGTTTCCTCTCGATGTTTTCCTTCACCGTAAAGCTCGTGGTGTGACTAATCACTGTACTTAACTTTTTAGAAAAACTCATTGGTACAGTCGGGATTCGAACTTGCGACCTTTGCGTCGCAGGCAACTGCTCGAACCACTCGGCCACCACGGCTCGTCAATCATCTTTATATCAATAAATAAATAGCTAAGAACTATATACTATTAGTTTCTGTGACTCGCATATAAATATGTTATGGTTTCCGCTGACCAAAATATGATAGGGAACCTCGATTCCTATAGTTGTTGATCGTCTGCCAGGGTGTAGGCGTACAAAACGTGTGGCGCAAGGGAATCCCAACTTAGATACCACAATTATTTACACGGTATTTGTTACTAACACTGTATAACACATTTGTGATGTTGTAACATGATTTTAAAGTGATTAGAGCTCCTGACTGCGAAACTTGAGGTCGCGGGCTCGAATCCCGCTGAGGGCAGATATTTGTGTGATGAACACGAATATTTGTACCTTAGTCTTGGATGTTCTATGTATGTAACGGGACGGAATTTTTCGCAAACTGAACATTGACTACAAAATCCTTCCGTATCCTAAAAATATTCTAGAAAATACAAGCTAAGTACGCGTTTGATTATTTGACTGAGATTGTAATAGACTCTCGACTGACTGTAATTTAACTCGAGCAATTGCAGGGACTGATTAATGTTGATTAAATTAAAGCGATGTGTAAATCTAGAAGGAGACTGGCGCTCTACTATCTCTACCTACCTACTACACTTGAGAAACTCAACGAGATACATACATATTATGAGGAAATACACAAAAAAAACATTTTCAATATATATTACTTAAATCATTTCCTTCGTTATTTCTAATATTTTTTCTCTCCACATTTAATCTTGTGCTTTTAACCTTTCGCTTGCTCTTTGCCTACCACATTTGGCCCTATTTCATTATACTTACATACCTATAGGTAAACTAATATCTTCATACCTTCCCACAAGATTCCTCGAAGGGGTAGGCAGAGAAGTTTAGTATCCACTTTTCGCCTGATATGTGTTACATTAACTTTAGTTGCCAACGTGATAAATGGCGAGTTCATCGCCTTCTCAAGCAAGATTAAATTTATTTTTAAACTTCGCCCTATGATTTTTTCCCCTCGATGTTTTCTCTTGTGGTGTGATGTTGTTGGTACAGTCGGGATTCGAACATGCAGTCTTCGTGTTGCAGGCAACTCAAAACGCTCGACCCCTACCAATCTCATATTTTACGCTTATTTTTAATCTTTATAGCTGTCGCTTAGTTCCCTTAACTTGTACCCAATAGCATAAACCGTATAAAAAATGCTACGACACGGTCCGCCGAATCAACTATCGATTTCGTTCTACCAGACGGGCCATGTTGCCAGCCAAATGTCAGGCGAAAAGTGGATACTAAACATCTCTGCCTACCCCTTCGAGGAATCTTGTGGGAAGGTATGAAGATATTAGTTTACCTATAGGTATGTAAGTATAATGAAATAGGGCCAAATGTGGTAGGCAAAGAGCAAGCGAAAGGTTAAAAGCACAAGATTAAATGTGGAGAGAAAAAATATTAGAAATAACGAAGCAAATGATTTAAGTAATATATATTGAAAACGTTTTTTTTTTTGTATATTTCCTCATAATATGTATGTATCTCGTTGAGTTTCTCAAGTGTAGTAGGTAGGTAGAGAAAGTAGAGCGCCAGTCCCCTTCTAGATTTACCTACACATCGCTTTAATTTACATACATACATACAGACTTATCATCACGCCAAGTCCCTAACGGGGTAGGCAGAGAGTATAGAGCGCCAGTTCTCTCTAGACTTACATACCTCTTTCGCTTCGTCCACATTCATCAGTCTCTTCATACATGCTCGTCGGTTTCGAGTACTCTTAACGTTCCCGTCCTTCAAAGTCCGATCTATTTGATCCAGGTAGTTGGAACGTGGCCTTCCTCTGCCTCTTCTTGCACACACTTTTGCTTTGTATATCTGTTTCGTCAATTTTTCTTCACTCATCCTTTCTATGTGTCCAAACCAACGTAACATGCCTTTCTTCATCTTTACAATCACGCCCTCATTCACGCCAGTTGATTTGCGAATCTCTTCATCGCTTTAATTTAATCTACATTAATCAGTCCCTGCAATTGCTCGAGTTAAATTACAGTCAGTCGAGGGTCTATTACAATCTCAGTCAAATAATCAAACGCGTACTTAGCTTGTATTTTCTAGAATATTTTAAAAATACCGAAGGATTTTGTAGACAAAATTCAGTTTGCGAAGAATCCCGTCCCGTTATAAGACATTTTATTCACATTCTGGCTTATTTGCAAGTTATTAAATATTACAAGACAAAAACTACGAGCGCCAAAAAAGTTGAGAAGATCTTAATCGCTACCATTGTAAGGAAATAGCACTGTAATGTCTTTACTCAGAACGTTTGTTCAATGCGAACATTGGCTAGTTTGGTGAGAATAGGTTCGGGAGAATTATACACTTAATTAGCTAACGTTAATTAAGTAAATGGTGATTGTATCGTTGGTTGGGACATATAGATAGGATGAGTGAACAGGAATTGACGAAACAGATATACAATTCGAAAGTGTGTGCAAGAAGAGGCAAAGGAAGACCACGTTCCAGCAACGTAGATCAAATCGATCGAAGATTCAAGGATGGGATCGTCAAGAGTAGGTACTCGAAACAGGTGAGCATGTACATGATTATGAAGATAGATGAAGCGAAACTAGGAGTCTAGATAAAACTTGCGCTCAACACTCTCACGGAGTAGCCATGAGCATTCGGCTTGGTGATATGTATGAATGAATGTTGCCAACATCTATCGCCATTACTCAAGCACGACTATACATACGCCTTTGAATTGGATAGCTTCTTTGACGAATGCAGGTTTCCTCTCGATGTTTTCCTTCACCGTAAAGCTCGTGGTGTGAGTAATCACTGTACTTAAGTTCAGAAAAACTCATTGGTACAGTCGGGATTCGAACTTGCGATCTTTGTGTCGCAGACAACTGCTCGAACCACTCGGCCACCACGGCTATATATTTCATAGTGTAAATGGACATAATGTATATTTATTACGGAGCTCATCAAAATCCAGCTATATTATCTACAAAGGCTGAAGTAAATAAATCACAATAAGAAAAAGAAAATGTTGCCATATTTTTTCATACAGAAAAAAAAGTATTTGGTAAACTTTGTGATTTATTGCATTTATTACTAGCGTTGTTTTAAGATTATTGCCAATAGTGTTGAAATAAACGTTTCCGTATCTTTCACTCCTCTAGGCATTGAGAATACAAACATTTATAAACACTCGCGGTTAGTATTTTCTATAGAGTCTAATGTGTTTGGTAAGTAATAGGCCGAGATTTTTTTTGCTTCCAAATAGTGAGTAGGCCGCAGACTAAATAAAACATTAACACATTTATGAAGGTTCTGGTACTAATGCCGATAAACGATTATCGTACTTTCATAGTCTATGGCCAGCGATGTCTAAGGTACAGCTCTGACATTGAACAAATATAACCTCGAAAAACATTCTCAACAGTTCTTGCATATATATATAAAAATTCCAAAATTCAATCTCTCACGGATTATTAAGGTGACTTGATAATAATGACCTGCTAATGTATGCAACGAAAGCAAGACTACCTAACGGACAAAACAAGTAGGTAATAATAATAATAATAATATAATATATCCTCACGCCTTCCCACAAGGGTCCCTGAAGGGGTAGGCAGAGGTGTATAGGTAATACCCACACACCCACTTTCCGCCAGAGGTATATTAGGTGCCAACGTGACAGATGGCGAGTCCATCGCCGTTACTCAAGCACGACTATACATACGCCTTTGAATTTCTTCTCAGACGTATGCAGGTTTCCTCTCGATGTTTTCCTTCTCCGTGAAGCTCGAGGTGTGACTAATCACTATACTTAAGTTTAGAAAAACTCATTGGTACAGTCGGGATTCGAACTTGAGCAGGCAACTGCTCGAACCACTCGGCCACCACGGCGCAATAATAATAAAACTTTATTCCATAAAAATATTACAAATTAATATCTGACCCCCTCACTAGGCAGTGCCTCTCCCTGGGGGAGATTATACGATTATATAGTACGAGGTACTAATTAACAGCATAGTTCTTCAGATGTTATCTATACGTCACTTTATTGAGCGTTAGAATATGAAGATTGATTCAAATCGCTTCTATAATATAACTAGAAGGCTAGCTTATTTCAATTTCGTACAGTAACAATAGAATCGGCGTTACTCACTAGCTATTTACCCAATGAGTTGTTTCGTGTATTATTAGACTGCCGTAGTGGTTGTGTTGGTTCGATGAGTTGTGTATTTATAACTGCAGTTACTTTAGTTGCTTGTTGTGAACTGATATGCAATTGCATCTGCAGGTGAAGACGGGTTTATCACGCACTCGAGATAATGCTTTGCTTTGTAGGTTTGCCGAATTTCATCTAATCGAATTTAGCAAATTGGTGATTTAAATAGAAAATAAATTAATACCACAATTAAAAGCCGTGGTGGCCGAGTGGTTCGACCAGTTGCATGCGACACAAAGATCGCAAGTTCGAATCCCGACTGTACCAATGAGTTTTCCTGAACTTAAGTACAGTGATTAGTCACACCACGAGCTTTACGGTGAAGGAAAACATCGAGAGGAAACCTGCATACGTCTGAGAAAAATTCAAAGACGTATGTATAGTCGTGCTTGAGTAACGGCGATGGACTCGCCATCTGTCACGTTGGCACCTAATATACCTCTGGCAGAAAGTAGTTGTGTGGGTATTACCTATACACCTTTGCCTACCCCTTCGGGGACCCTTATGGGAAGGCGTGAGAATATATTATTATGAGGTGATTTGGTTATTATTGATTCAAAATTTAAATATTGATATTATATGTAAATAATTTTATAAACCAAACGTAAAAAAAATTTTTGTGTACGCTTCAAAACTCTAGTAGTTCTGCACCGAGTTAGCTCAAATTTTGACATAATGAGCAATCCGTTTCAAGGTATGTATAGGAGAGAGAAAGAAAGCAGAATGATCCGCAGCGAAACGTGACAGGATGCAGTGAAAATTAAACGAATGCCGACAAATTATATCTTCTTGGCTTCCCACAAGGGTCTCGGCTAAGTAAGAAATATATTTAGCAGCAAAATTACCTTTCACGCATAAACTACTGAACGGATGAGAATTGGAGCTAACATAGAATGCATCTAGCAATGAATTCAGAAGTTACGCGGGTACATCTGAGAAAAAAAAGTATGTACACAGTCTTCCTGGAGAAATGGCGACGGACTCGCCAGCTGGCACATATAAATATAATGTGTGTCCCCAGCAGAGATTGTACTACAGACCTGACCTTTGCCCTCTGATGTTTTCAATAATACATAGTAACGCTATTATTTGGGAGATTTGTTCTGCTAATGCGCAGCGGGATAGAGCAAAACTAAATTTAGCGATCTGCTTAACAGAGTAGCACTCGATTCCATCAAAGCGTCGTAAATAGTTGCACAAGATCGCGGTATACATACATACATACATATCATCACGCCAAGTCCCTAGCGGGGTAGGCAGAGAGTATAGAGCGCCATCTCGTGTATACTTTCCATCTCGTGTGAACATGCTTCCAAGATATACAAATTCATTCACTTGCTCTAGAATTTGCCCATTTACCGATATAGCACACTCCGTCACTTGTTCATCTCTTTTGAAAACAAGAACCATAGTCTTGCCAGCGTTTAGGCGCAGCCCCTTCTTTTCGCATTCTTCTTTCATTATGGTAACTAGTGACTGTTCGCCCTCTGATGACGCCAGTAAAACCGCGTCATCAGCGTATAGTAGGAAGTTGACCACAAAGTTTCCCATTTTCACTCCACATCCGTTCTTAGTGCTCTCAGACTAATCTATCAGTTATATATCTCAGACAAGAGATATCTGTGACGTAACACGTTTCATACATTTTCATATATACATACATCATCACGTCGCCTCTCACGATGTTGCCAGATAGAGTCGAGTGCCAGTTCTCTCTAGCCAGACCTCTTTCGCTACTGGTATATTCATTCCTCTTTCATTATATGCTCGCCGGTTTCGACTACTCATGACGTTCCCATCCTCGAATGCCCGATAGTCAAATATCATGAATATAATAAATATTTTGCGCAGTATGTAAATTAACTCCCAAAGAAGTGTAAAAGAAAAGTGATGCCAACATGTTGATAATGAACATTATCAAAATCCATTATTATCAAGGAATTGATCTCAAAAATATTTTATTCAACGTAAGAGACACAGACAGGCAGAAAAAATCGTGGTGAATTGATCCTCTAATGGTGACCTCAAGGGAAAATAAGATAAATGAGAATTATAAAGACGAGTGGAAGAACCCTAGGGATGATTTCAGCAGTTCCTTGTAAACTTATAGTGATGATATTGGGAGATGTATTCTGAGAAGTGGCGCGGCGCATCGGCGCCTACATTCTCTGTAGTTACTAGTCAAATAAACAGAACCGGAGCGGCCGGAGAGATTCACCTACAATAGATAAAAGATTCTCCATTAGTTTCAACGGCTGTGACCTACAGAGCTCATTTGGAGTTTGGATCTCTTAGGCGTGGGACAAATTCGTTGAGAGTGCTTGAACGAAATACACATATTGATATTTATTATAGGAAGGATTCGTTAACAATATGGTATCGTATAAACATCGAAGTAACTTTGTCTTTATATTTATAAATTGTAGTAAATAAATCTTGTGGGATATTTATAATTCTATGATTTCTTATGACTTCGAGACGCGAACTCAATGTGATTCAAATGCTTGAAGAAAGCCTGGAAAGAATATCCGGATGAAGACTCTAATAACACTTAGTATTATAGATGCCCCGTATTATGAACGAACGGTGAACACATATATAATGTAATTTCATAGAGTTTTTTAACATATCCTATTGAATTAAACCAGCAAATCTCTCTGCTAAATATTATACAATTTCGTTCAGTAGTTTTTGCGCGAAAGAGACATGAATATACTCACATATCTTCGCATTTATAATTTTAGTAGGATTTGTGAAAGTTTTCGGGGCATGTGTGCGCTCAATAGATCATTGGAATATTTTCCTTGTCATATTTATGTCAACATGACTTTTTACGTGACCTATAAGATAAAAATAAGTTACGTAATTCACGATTATATAACTCCTATTGTGTATACTTCGCGTGGCTAATTAACTGGCAGGTCTTGATAATTCAGTACGTATCAACCTATTAATCTTATTTTAAATTTCAATACAAGTACTCACTTGTATTGTATGTACAAAAGCCGTGGTGGCCGAGTGGTTCGAGCAGTTGCCTGCGACGCAAAGGTCGCAAGTTCGAATCCCGACTGTACCAATGAGTTTTTCTGCACTTAAGTACAGTGATTAGTCACACCACGAGCTTTACGGTGAAGGAAAACATCGAGAGGAAACCTGCATACGTCTGAGAAGAAATTCAAAGGCGTTTGTATAGTCGTGCCTGAGTAACGGCGATGGACTCGCCATCTGTCACGTTGGCACCGGATATACCTCTGGCGGAAAGTGGGTGTGTGGGTATTACCTACACACCTCTGCCTACCCCTTCGGGGACCCTTGTGGGAAGGCGTGAGGATATATTATTACATATATATATTATATTTATATTATAAATTTCAATACAAGTACTTACTTAGTTCCAATACAAGATGTTGATTTATTAAAATATTAATGTTTAAATTATGAAAAAATCTTAAGGCATGTAGATTTAAGCCCGGTGGTTTTCTACATGGCAGATTTTAAGGTGAAGACAAATTCCGTGTGGAAACTTGCACACGTCAGAGAGGAAATACGCATTGTTTTCGTGACTGATTTGGAAGCTATGTCCGACGAATTTATGCCTCGTCTTTCTAAATAACATGTATCATAATGGTTTCTCATTAATTTTAGGAAGGTGGGTTATATCTTTACACTACTGCCTACCCCTTCGAGAACCCTTGTGAAGATACGTACATATGTATGTATTTAGTCAATGTAATAACATCACACATTTTCAGATAGAATCGATCGATTTACCTTGATCATGGACTGGCAAACAAATTCGGCGTGTGATTTAGCGTTCGCGGAATCCGCTCCGCCACAATACGTTGACCCGACTGTTTATATTATATACGATCAGCCCAATTCTACTCGCACAAAGTAAAATATCTTCCAAACTTCTGAATCGCTAGTATACCAGGCTTCTTAAGTAAACTCGCTACGAAATGAGTCTAATTTTGTATTTCTCCGTCCGTATTGCAATAATGTGCTATCAGCATATTAATCTTGTTTGGTAACTTCTTTGATGTTTGCGTGTTTCAGCGCTTTCAAGACGAATAAATAATAGGTGGGGATAGTCTGTAATATCCTCACGCCTTCCCACAAGGGTCCCCGAAGGGGTAGGCAGAGGTGTATAGGTAATACCCACACACCCATTTTCCGCCAGAGGTATATTAGGTGCCAACGTGACAGATGGCGAGTCCATCGCCGTTACTCCAGCACGACTGACTATACATACGAATTTGAATTTCTTCTCAGATGTATGCAGGTTTCCTCTCGATGTTTTCCTTCACCGTTCAGCTCGTGGTGTGACTAATCACGTTACTTAAGTTCAGAAAAACTCATTGGTACAGTCGGGATTTGAACTTGCGACCTTTGCGTCGCAGGCAACTGCTCGAACCACTCGGCCACCACGGCTCTTATTGGTTATTGGTTTTAAAATAACACCTAAATTATTGCATTTTGACGGGAATTGATTCAACAGTAAATATAAAATTTTACACTTTATTGTTAGTGTTTTTTACCCTTTATTGGAATTGTTTTTCTTAGAAAGATATTACCATATCTCACTCCGAGGCAACACTTTAGCTTATTGTGTGTCAGCGTCGCGAAAAATTTTTTTGCTGAATTCCACGCGGACGAAGACGCGGGAACAGCTTGTTATATTATATAGTTGAACTCCAAAACCCATCGGCACAGTCGGGATTCCAACGTATGTCATATATGAACGCTGCGATTTATGTCAGTTGATCTAGTTTGCACTTGACATCGGGGTTTATAAATAAAATAGTAGTGAAGAGTTTGATCAGATGCATTCAACTGGAAATCTGATGACGCATACTATTTGGCAGACTGCTGTACAAAACAGTAATTAGATTAATGATTTACTATGTAATGCTTGTTTTGTTTTCGTTGTATCTGGTACGTGTCCTCTTTATTATCGGTCTCGGGTGTAGAGACTTAAAAACGACATTAAAGATTTCAGTACAAATTTTCCGCAGAAATTTGGGTTATATACTTTTAGTTATTGTTCCATAATTTTAAGCCTTAGATACTTATTTATATGGTAACTAATTTTAACCCACTAAGATTTGTAATCCAATAAACGAGCTATGTCGCCTAAGCCAATTAGTAATAAGCAGAATGCACGGCATACCGGACAAACCTCTGTGGTTTTTGGTGTGCTTCATTGTTATAATTGTTATATGTGTTCATTAAATAAATTAAAAAAAAAAGCTAAGAACATAATATAATATAAAATAAGAACATTCTGCTAGTCTTCTTGGCACGTTGCCTCGGGATACCGATTTGGGACAAATATTTTATCTGTAAGTAGTTAGTTTCAACTGTTCTTTGTAAATATTATTAATTGTTGTTATTGTAAATAAAGATATAAGAACATTTTGTATTGAATTAACATTTCTCTTACATTATCATATTCATCAGTCCCTTGCGATGCACAGTCACATGCGATTTCGAGTACTCTATAAGTTCCCATCTTTGAGTCTCCAATTACATTCCATACACTTAATATTGTTTCATTTATTTATTTACTTAAAAACTTCCTGAAATATCAATTGCACAGGCGGACTTAATGCCGTAGGCCTTCTCTACCAGTCAACCTTTGGGTGATGCAGAGAAAAGTATTTATGCTTTCTATTTGTCCATACAAACATACCATGCCATTTTTCATCTTGACAATCACACCCTCGTTCAAGTCGTGTACTTTAAGAATGAGAAATCCATTGCGGATTCGATCAAGAACAAAAGTACTTCAACTGCATTTATTAAAGTTTCGTATAAGGCGTAATTCCTCTGTTATAATGAAAAGCAACCTTCTATTTTCTCATTATGATAATAAGTTATTTCTCTACATATTCGTTTATGATTGACTCATAACCAGAGAGTGTGAACAAAGTGGTAGTTAAGGAAAATTCCTTTCTCGGCTTGTTTACGCGTGCGGCAGACAGCGCAGGGCCAAATGTTTAGTCTACCATTGTACAGTATGGCTGCAGGGAGATGTGATGATGGGTTGCCGGATATAGACGTCATGCTACTAGGCAGATCTCGAGGGAGGGATAGATGGCTCAACGAGTGATATAGTATTATCAGATACTGAGCAAGAATCGGAAAAGTATCGAATTTTTCACGCGGTGAATGAACATAGAACATATCGTACTTTCCAAGTTCTATGCTGAAAGTTCACGTAATCTATGGTTAAGATACTATTTTATTAAAAAAAAAAGGGTCTCCAGTGGTGTATAGGTTTAGAGATACATATATTTTTGGTGCCAACGTGACAGTTGGCGCTTCCATCGCCGTTACTCGATGACTACACTATGATACATATATGACTTTGAATTTCTTCTCAAACGTAAGCAGGTTTCTTCCCGATGTTTCCTACCCGTAAAGCTCATGGTGTGACTAAACACTATTCTAACTCAGAAAAAGTCATTGATACAGTCAGGGTTCCAAATAGCAATCTTTGGGTTGCGTGCAACCGAACCACTCGGCCACCACGGATTCATTTTAAAGTTAAATTGAGTTTTGGTACCATAAGAAATAATATTTAAGATCTGAATAAGGCTAGTTTTTCTAGAGTTTTGAAATTCTGAGATTACCAGCATGAAATATGCCGGCATGTTTTGTGTGCCAAGGTTCAAAACAGTTCAATAAATTACCGATGCATTTGTGCTTATAATTCTAGGTAATATTCACATATTTATTGCCTTTGGTCTGTTGAAAATAGTCACGAGTCATGTTCCGTCATAGTAGTGTCCCACATTCAGTGATGCGAATCATATACCTACTTGACTCGTATTGTCGCGTCTACTCTAGCCATCTATTATATTATAGTTGAGAAGTTTCTAGTATCATATGACATATCTTGCTTAGCCTTTCAGAGCGAGATTACGTGAGTCAAAACTCCAAGAGAACTCCTGTGTGCGTTTCGGAAGAAAGACAAGAATGTAGTCGTGCTTTAGAAACGGTGATAGACTAGCCATCCGTCACGTTGACATCTAAATATATCTTCGGCGAAAGAAGGATATTGCTATACATCGCTTGTGTGTAGGCATATAGATAGATATATATAGTAATGATAGAATATATATAGAATAGTCGTATATAAAAATGACAGTTATCTATATTGACTGGTCAGAAAAGTTGAACATGAACAACAAAATAACAGAATAACAATAAAAATTCTGAGACTAATGGACTTCTTTAAGTTGGACATTACTGTTGAAAGTTCAATATAAATTAATTGTGAGTAAAGAAACATTCATGATGACGTGTGAAAAGGATATATAGAGACTGGAAGAGAGAGAAAGAGAGAGAAATAGCACGTATTCATATAAAGAAATCATGTATATATAATACGTAATTACGCACATAGGATCTCTATAAATCCTATAAGGAGATTTAGTTTGACGTACAGCGACATCTTGTGACACAAAAGGATATATATAATGCGACTGTGACCTGAGTGTTACGTGTTACACACAAAATGGTCTCATAACATCAAACTTACGTGACTCACCTCACGTTGGCACCTAATATACCTCTGGCGGAAAGTGGGTGTGTGGGTATTACCTATACACCTCTGCCTACCCCTTTGGGGACCCTTGTGGGAAGGCGTGAGGATATATTATTATTATTATTTACGTGACTCAATGTAGCTGAAGTCAGGATAACATCCAAAGCCTTAAGTTACCTAGTACGTTCGCTCCAAAACAACAATAAGAGTTCGCTACAAACATTTAACAATCTTTAGAACAATCCTTTACTTGTATGGTAACCTCCATATTGATCGGGTATGAGTTTGATCTGTTTATAACCATTTTTGGACACGTCGGCACTTGTGATCGTTGTAGTGTTATTGTAATTGTGATTGTATAGACATGCATTCGTGATTATATACATATAATTATGACCTTGTTAGTACTGACTCCCTTTACATACGGCCAGTATTACGGTTAGTATTGATTCTTCCATAGATATCCAAAGTTCAGAAGTAGCGTGGTGATTGACTGTATCATTAAATATTCAAGTACATATGCCTTGTTCATATGTGATTGATTTTCTTATATTTTTAAATGATTCGAGAAAAATCTGTTTTACGGCTGCATGGGTTCATACTTGAAAATATTAATGAACGCAGATTTAGGCAAAGAGCTTGTTACGAAAAACTCTTCATAATTTCAAAAACTTTTCATAATAAAAATGCTCTCTCTCTCTCTCTCTCTCTCACTGAGGTTATTAATAATAGGGTTATTTTGTATTAGTTTCTTAAAAACGCTCGTCTATACTAATATTATAAAGCTGAAGAGTTTGTTTGTTTGTTTGAACGCGCTAATCTCAGGAACTACTGGTTGGAATTGAAAAATATTTTTGTGTTGGATGGTCCATTTCTCTAGAAAGGAAAATCTAGAAGAAAATATAACATCACGCTACGACTAATAGGAGCGAAGCACAAATGAAAAATGTTGTAATAACGGGAAAAGATATTCCTTTTTAAGAGCTTCCGTTAAGTTTAAGTTACGATAATATCATGTATTAGGGAATTGTTCCTCTTTAAAAGTTCTAAAATAAAGTCCGCGACAGCATATGTCTATCTTTTAAGATTTACTCACTATAACCTTTTTTATAGCAATCAAGTCCACGATGGGCTCCTGAACTACTTAACCGATTTCAATCAAATTTGCACACCGTATGCAGTTTGATCCAACTTAAAAGAAAGGATAGCTTACATCACAATTGGATCCGATAGGTGGCGCTGCGATAGTGTTTCAGGAAATTTTACTTTCTCACCCAGGCGAAGTTAGCCGGGACAGCTAGTTTAAGATAAAGCGGCATTACATTTCACTACACATCTGTATTAATTGAACAAAAACGGGTTTATATTTCAATTTGATATCATCGCGTATGATGTTTGAGGTCAATACATAATTTCATTCACTTGCCAATTCTAATTTATAAGTTCAGTCATAGGATTGAATGTTTGCGATCATAGTAAACACAAAGAATACTGGAACCATCCCTTGTCGACTGTTGTGCATAGGAGTCCTAGTCGACTCGCCAACCTATTTGAATGAACTCAACCCTTAAGTCACCGATACGATGTCGTTTAGCAGTCGTACAAGGCGTAATTTTCGCTCCTCATTCAGTTATCTTATCGCCAATCATTCCTTAACAAATGAAAATCTCGCAAACGTATATAAACGGTGTTAAAATAACATGATCAGCGGACAAACGACGGAGAACAGTATTTGTGCGTAAGATTAATGCGCTAATGTCAGCTTGTAGTTCTATAAACGTAGGATTGATTGGATCGTGATGTCGTGGTTTAAGTGAAAAGTGATTGCAGACAGCAGATCATTTATAAGCTTGCGTTGATTCATATTTTGTTTATGCTTTTCAGAATCAAAAATCAAAATCAAAATCTTTTTATTTCACGTAGGCCCAGGTGGGCATTTATAAAACGTCGAAAAAGAAGCACGGTTCGGGTTGGTCGCTTCCATGGAGAAGAACCGGCAAGAAACTCCATGGTTACTCTGAACAGATAAACATGTTCTTGTTATTGGAGCTAAGGTTCTTCAGTATTCTAATGGTATGTTACCCTTGCATGAACGCTCGACACCAGGTATTGGTCACACTACCAACCGTGAGGGTATCTTTTCACACCCTTTTCGAAGAACTCTATGCTTTACTGTTTAGGACAAACCTCAATGGGCAGTTAATTAACACATTGAACGCCGTGGTGGCCACCGGTGAGCGACACTATATTTTCCATATGGGCCGACGCCGATTCGCGATTTCGACAAATTTTACACATTATATTTTATTGGCTCATACGGTTTAAAATAGTCAAAAAGCCTCCAGCGAGAAAAATGAGTTCAAACACGAGCCCATCGCGCGGCCACCGGTGAGCCCCACGGCCTGAACGGGTAGTATTGCTGTCGCTCACCGGTGAGCCCCATGGCCCAAACGGAACATCACCAAATTTGAATCGGCGTTTAATGTGTTAAATAGTCTGAAGGGCAAGGAATAGTTGAAAGGAACCTTTAAAGCCTCGCATTACGAGACAATTTTGGTTTCTCTCTGTTCCTACTCTAATGCATTTAATACACATAATGTGTCGTCTGTGTGGAACCGTTAGTGACAACTCCGAAGAAGCAAAGGAGGGAATCCATGGAAAAGCTTCCTTTGCGGGTGGAGCTGGAGACACGTGCAAAACTGTTACTTCATAAAACACAATCGGTTCAATATATGTCGTATCGTCATATTATGCCTACCCATGTCTTTAGATACCCTGGTGGCAGGGCGTGAAGTAACATTAAAATGATTAGCTCCCTTTTCGACTCTCGACTTTTTCATTTTTAAACGATAAGCACAAGCCTCGGCCAAGTGGTCATCATTATCGTGTAGTAGTGTAGTAAAGTGTGTTGGTATGGTCTTGGAATTTACGATCTATACATGCTATGTGTATACTACAAGAGGTCCATAATTTTTAAGCTATGTAGTCAAGGTGAATGCAGTTGAGATGCGATCTCTTCGAAAAATGTGCGGAGTAACAATATAAGATCAAATCCGCAATGAAGAGATTCTTATAGGCTCCTACTTTTTAAGCTATGTAGTCAAGATGAATGCAGTTGAGATGCGATTTCTTCGAAAAATGTGCGGAGTAACGATATTAGATCGAATCCGCAATGAAGAGATTCGCAAATCAACTGACGTGAATGAGGGCGTGATTGTAAAGATGAAGAAAGGCATGTTACGTTGGTTTGGACACATAGTAAGGATGAGTGAAGAAAGATTGACGAAACAGATATACAAAGCAAAAGTGTGTGCAAGAAGAGGCAGAGGAAGGCCACGTTCCAACTACCTGGATCAAATCGATCGGACGCTCAAGGACGGGAACGTGAAGAGTACTTGAAACCGACGAGCATGTATGAAAAGACTGATGAATGTGGACGAAGCGAAAGAGGTACTATCTGCCTACCCCTTTAGGGACTTGGCGTGATGATATGTATGTATGTAGTCAAGATTATTATTTGTTGAAATTGTTTTATCGCTTTTGCCTTGAGCCGATGTTGAAGTACAACCGAGGCCGGCCTTACGTATTAGGCTCTGGCTGGACTATGTGAGGTGCGTGAGCAATGAGACCTACTAGCTGACAACTAGCTTACTTGTAATACTGGTCATTTTATTGTTCAACGTTGTCTCTATTGTTTTAGCGTAGTTATTTATAATGTCGTCGTATTCAATGGCTTAGAAATTTTCTATTTGATTATCATTGTTTATGATTAATTTCCTTAATGACGTTCAAAATTATAAGTAGATATTTGGAATATCGATATAATATACTAGGTAGTATATTATTCTTGTATTTAATTGCTGACAAGTATTTACACGTACATTTCTGATTCTTAAGCTTAATAACCCTTTTCGAGTATTGCAATTATGTGCTATTATTCTAATATGAAAACTATACATTAATATATTAAAAAACTTATTGTACATATTTAAATTAAATATTGTTTAAGTATATGGTAGGTATATAAAGACATTCATGGAAAATATAATAGATAAAGTATATAATAATATATCCTAAGCCTTTCCACAAGGGACCCCGAAGGGGTATGCAGAGCTGTACATAGGTAATACCCCCTTTCCCCCACATTCCGCCAGAGATATATTTTAGGTGCCACCGTGACAGATGGCGAGTCCATCGCCGTTATTCAAGCGCGATTATACATTCGCCTTTGAACTGCATCATCTCGATGTTTTCCTTCACCGTAAAACTCGTGGTGTGACTAATCACTGTACTTAAGATACTTAGATAAAGTACATTAATAATTATGCATGGGTGCGGTTGCCTATGATTGATACCAATGTGACCAGGGTACTTATGGCAGTCTCTCCTAAGCGGTGTAACAAGACAATGATATAATCTTTCATTTAACTCACCGTGGGACTTCAAGAATACAATACAGTTAACTACAGCGAAGCAACTGGCTAATGGCGTGGCGACTTTAAACCAATTTACCAATTAATTCCAATTGACAGGTCCAACTGCAATATTTATTAACTATGACTTAATTTCTGTCTGGCTCAGTTTCATAACATGACCTGTCTGTCATTGGAGATAACTCCGTAACTGGATATGTCAGACGACTTAATTAAAACTATACAGATTAGACCGGTAGATATTGTTCGGTACTATTAAGTATTAAATGTTGCTATGTATCATACTAGTTGTATCTTTCGGTTTGGTCCGCGTTAATTTTTGATTCGATTGATAGATTTTTTTCTGGATTAAAACAGATCCCATTTTGGTCGGGCTCTCCATGCTAAATTTGAATCGTAGTTTTTGCATGACAGATGAACAAACATTTATATAGTGATATTATATTATCAATAAGACTCTCACGGGATAGGCAGAGAGGGTAGAGCGCCAGTTCTAGACTTACAAACCTCTTTCACTTCTTCTGCTATAAATGTATCGTTTTCATTACTATGACCTATATAATAGTGATTGGAAATCTTTAACTGATATTGCTCTCTTAAGATTACGGCAAGTTCTTGGTCATATTCTTCTCTCACGGATGCATTACGCGAACACACAATTGGGGAATTAAATTAATAACATTACAAATAATATACACTCCTTTCTGTCATTTAAAAACATATTTCGGTGACGCGAAATCAGTTCTCCGCATTCGGTCGGGTAATAATCGTTACCTGCGATTATGGAAACGGCTACTTTTTACTCCAGCCTCTGCCATACATACTTAGCACGGTCGAGGGCCCGTTACTTCTGCAACTTAGCAATTCAAGTGTCACAAGCAATTATGCACCTTATCAATTGACAGGCAGGGTTTATTTATGTGCATTGAAGTAAATTTGTATAATGTTTGCTCCAAATTAGGATGTCGTGTTCTGAAAACAGGGACTAAATAGGTTATGCCGCGCTAGGAAATGATTTACAATCGGTTTAATCAGGGTGAATTCGTTGGCCGTGCGTGAAGAAATAATATATTTTAGGTGTCAACGTGACAGATGGCGAGTCCATCGCCGTTGCTCAAGCTTGAATATGTCTTTTGAAATTTAAAAGCGTATGCAGATTTCCTCACGATGTTTTCCTTCACCGTTAAGCTGGTGGTGCGCCTTAATCCCTGTGCTTAAGTTCAGAAAAACTCATTGGTATAATCGGGATTCAAACTTTCAATCAAATCTTTCAAATTGAAGGCAACTGCTCAAACCACCCGGCTACCATGGCTAGTAACCTAATAAGTATCAAGTATTAAGAGATCGTAACTTAAAATTTGAACCATCTTCGTACGAGAGGTAGCACTTTTTGCTTTATTATTGTCCAAAAGGAAGCGACTTGCTGACTGATATGCGACACGTGAACCGTTATCGTAGCACAAAAGTCACAAGCACAATATTTTGTTGCGTCGCAAATTAAACTTTATCAGGTGTTATACAAGGCTGATAGTTTGTATGCCGCAGCAGCACGGTCTGTGAACTCCTAAAATAATATTTCAGTTCGAGCCACTTCAGTCGTTACGCAACCGGTGTTTAAATTATAAAGTTAGGACGAAGTTTTAAAGCCATTTGACGCGAATCCCTTTCCACGTAGGTATATAAAATAACTACAGTTTGTTAGACTAGCGTGATGTAAGGATTCAAATTCAAATTTGTTTTATTGTAGTAAAGTACGAGTAAAAGAGCCGTGGTGGCCGAGTGGTTCGAGCAGTTGCCTGCGACGCAAAGGTCGCAAGTTCGAATCCCGACTGTACCAATGAGTTTTTCTGAACTTAAGTACAGTGATTAGTCACACCACGAGCTTTACGGTGAAGGAAAACATCGAGAGAAACCTGCATACGTCTGAGAAGAAATTCAAAGGCGTATGTATAGTCGTGCTTGAGTAACGGCGATGAACTCGCCATCTGTCACGTTGGCACCTAATATACCTCTGGCGGAAAGTGGGTGTGTGGGTATTACCTATACACCTCTGCCTACCCCTTCGGGGACCCTTGTGGGAAGGCGTGAGGATATATTATATTATTATTATATTATATTATTATTATATTATATTATTATTATATTATATTATATTATTATTAAAGTACGAGTATATACAATTTACTACACAATACTATCTATTATATGCTATATGCTTTTATTATATATCTTCATAACGTTCCAAAAGAGTTCCTGAAATGGTAGGCAGAGGTAGGAAGTACATACACACCCACTTTTCGTTGGATATATATTTTAGGTTCCTACGTGACATCATTGCGTTGCGTTGCGAGTCCATCGACGTTACTCAAGCACGACAATGCATTTCGGGATTCGAACTTGCAACCTTGCATCGTTGTCGTGTTGCATGCAACTTAACAAACCATTCGGCCACCACGGCTCCTCATTTATACGTTATAATCATCATTTAAATATTACAGGTACCAATTTTTTTTTAAAAGAAAGACACTTTGCCATGTCCAAATATTATAATATTATCGTTGTATTGAAATGGAGAATTTCCAACACATATATTATAAAAATCGTTCCAGCCGTTCTTAAGTTTTGATCATATTAGTAAGATTAACCATCAAAACGCATATGAAAAGTAAAAAATGTTTTATTCAACGTAAGGGGAACACTTATTAAACGTCACATACTAAGAAAAACACGAAAGTTAACACCGTCAGTCGTTCACATTTTAGTTCAGTTTCTTTAACTATATGAAAATTGACATCTCTCTCCTTCATATGAAGCCTATTATTGGCCACAAGATCGCCGGGAGAGTTTTAAGGCTATATTTCTGTACCTAATCAAGAAACTAGGCTCAATTTGCAATTCTTAGACTAATTAGCTTCTATCTGTCTGTCTGGGAGTTGATCTGATTTGTTTATCACTTAACTCCTGTAATAAATAGAAACGAGAAGTAGGTGTATTCTATACTTGTAAATAATCCATGTAAATATGTCATTTTATTTGAAGAATCTAAGACAGTTATGACACTAGAAGTAGAATTTTACGTACATATCTAACGCCAAGTCCTTACGGCGCAGGCAGTTCTCCCTAGATTTACAGATCTCTCTAGCTTGATTCACATTCCCCAATCTCTTGTTCATATATGCCCTCTGGTTACGAGTACTCTTAATGTTCCCATCTTTGATTCGATCAATCCAGTCGATTTAATCTAGGTAATCGGAAATTGGTCCTGAGGCAGAGGAAGACCAATTCACACACTTTCGCGTTGTGTGCATGATCCGTTAATCTTTCTTCGCTTATCCTTGTGTCCAAACCAACGTAACATACTATCTTCATCTCAATCAATTCTTAATGGCACCGTCGAATATCTATTAATCCCTATTATATCTAACCCTATAATATACAGAGTGTATTAAACATGTTATAATATATGTACATGCTTGATTCATACTTCTAATAATATATTAGTATTTGCATTGCTACTAGTACAGTACAGTAATTATCGTAACGTTATCAAATAGTTTATTATACGCTTTATTTATCAAGATCTGTTGAGGTCGAGTGTACGAGCTACAGATGATTTTCCCCAAGCCATCGCTCGAATCGAAGGTACTGACATTAATTTGCGAATGATTAGAAAAACCATCGCCCGCTAAGGCTCGGCGCCACCGGCCGATCGGTAGATATGTCTGTCGCGTACGTGCACTGGTTATTTATATATATACATATATACGGGATGTCTCAGAAAATAGAACATTACTCAAATATGACAGGGCACAATGAAAGCAAAATAATAAATGTATGTTGATAATTTTCTCATATAAAACTGTTTTAAAGTCAAACTTATACGTGTAGAATCGAATAACGTTTTTAATTCTCACATTGCATTAATAGATTCTGAATTAAAAAAAAACATGTTTCGGAGTCAATACTACTTCCCTATGATAATGGGGTCATTGTTATTTTTTGTTTTATTTCTTCGCTTTGAGTGTATAGTCCCAACGGCCGACCACTTCTAGAAGACGACTATTCTATTTTCTGAGACATCCTGTATTTACTATAGTGATTTTATGGATTATTGTTTTATGCTAACGTTTTGTTGTCAACAGCTCGTTAATGAAGGAATGCTACACAATACCACTCTAGGAATAATAGGCACGGAGTATCAATGCTATTGCCATTGATGACATTAAGAATATTTGAATGATAGAACTGACGAAGCCTGATACGAAATGAATACGATGACGAATGATGTCGTCAACATAAGAAACGGGTAAATTACATTGAATCTGGATGCTCAAGTAGCATTTTCAGGTCACCATCGAGGTGATATTTTATAATTGTATTCACCTCGTTTCGTGCTAGTTTGAGCTTTCTTCGACTTAACATATATCGCTCGACATTTACACTCATTCACCACACCCTACAATTAATTCTAAATGTCATATGGATCTTAAGATCTGATCAAGACATAAGCGTTTAGCGACTTACTGAGATTATTGGCCACAAATGGACCTAGTCCCAAAATAAGCAAAGCTTGTTGTAAGGGGGTTTGATAACAACTTATAAATGTTTTTATACGTTAGCACCAGCTGCAGTCCGCTGCTTCAAGGGCGTAATGATTTAATTGGTGGTTATTTCTGGAATAAAACTTATCGTATTTAGGTCCGTAGTTATTCGCAGATAGGACTGACCTTTCAGACACCAGAGTACTACTTAAATAAAATGTTAACCATTTTGTTTTTATACCAGAGTGATAAGATGATTAAATTGTTCATTTAATGTTAAGATGCTCGTTTGTCTGCCGCAGTAATCGGAATCCATGCAGAAATGCAGATGCGAAATGCAGATCCACCGAAACAATTTCGCTTACAACCGTAATTTTACTGTCGTTCTGCCACTTGAACTGTATGAGAATGCAGAGAAATATTGAAATAATTAAACGTTTAATACATGAAATTTTTGTGAAACATGTTGTGTGGTTTTGAGTTCGGGATTTTTAAGAATAAATTTAAATACATAGTTAGTTTTAAAAACAATTGAACATGAAAGATGAGAGAATCAAGAGTGCTCAAACCGGTGAGCATGTACATACAAAGAGGCTGATGAATAGATGATTCCTAAAAGCTCAGTAAATCTAGAAAAACCCGGCGCTCTTCTCTGCCTACCCTTTGAGGGCTTTCAGCATGATAGTTGCAATACTTAGTAAGATTTTCTACATTTCTAGGGACTTAATGTTGAACTGGTACACAAAAAAAGGTAACCCGCTCTCCGCTAATAACTTAACTCTCAGTGAAATGCCCTCGACATTTTACGTTCGGTAAAATTTGCCGAAACCGCGAAGCTCCGTCAGTTGCGCAATATATCCGACACTGGTTATCATTTGCATTCATTAAATTCACGAAGAAATACGCCGCGAAACCATTGACAATTAATTAAACTGTTCAATGATGAATGGTTTACCCGAACATACAGTTAAACATATCTTTTTTTATCGGATAAACAGCTAAGAATTTGTACAAGTCGGCTTTGTAAAAAATCTTAATTTCTTAACATTTAGGATTGTCATCCACCAGGATCTGAGAGATAATATCGTATATTAATTGCATTAATAATTTAATTGAATATAGTTTAATAGTTATGTTAGCCATATGCGAAGTAAGCAATGGCCCTTATTGTTTTGTTCCAATCAAGATATACGTTAGTAGCATATCTTTTGCTCGCATTGAAGCGTGTTTTAATACCCAATAGGTTAATCATACCATATTCATGAAAATAATAATATAGTTTCATTGAAACTTGAAGTAAATATTGCCTAACTTCAGTATGTCTAATCTGTAAGAATAAAATACTGCTATTTGCTTTCTGTTTCAAATACGCTTTTGGCGTGGTAAAGAACCACCAAAATAGCACCAAAGATCTAGCAAAGTACGGAAAACTTCTCTAAACTTTAAGCATAAAAATTAAGCCATAATGGATCTGTTTTGATTGACATTTTAGCCAAAATCGTCCACTTGAACACTGCAGTGAAGTTAACAACTAAAACACTGCAGACTTGATGTTAAGTTAGACCCGGGTAGCAGCGGCTGTCGCTGCACTTCACCTAGTACCGATTATCCAGTATATCCATCGGTAGTGGCAATAATAAGGTAATAAACGACAAGTCTCTGCGGTAGGCCGTCGACATCAGCCGAGAGCATTAGTGGCCACCGGCAGCGCAAATGGCCGATTTGCAACTATTATGCCGCAGGTGGTTCAAACGGAAGATTGTTTAAATAGCATTGTATAAATACATACATACAAATTTGATTGGAAAAATCGATTGTGTTTTAATTGCTTTTAAATTGTTCTAGAGCTAAAGGCTTCGCAAATATATCTTGTGTAATGTCAATAGTCCAGAAGACTATATAATTTTACTTTTCACCGATATTTGGTACCAACATAACGAGTCAGTAGCACTTTCGCAATTGAGATTATTTGTATAGCTCGTGTGCAATAAAAAATAGGTACGCCTACAGGAGTATATGGAACATCTAGGAAATACGTTACAAATACTCGTACATAAATATTTACACTGAGTAGACATCGAAGACGACCTTTAGCTTTGCAGGCAGATTAACTGACTACCGGTCTATCCTACCTTCGAATCTATGTGGGTGTATATACCATTTACCATAGATTGATTATATGCTTTATGTTCAAAAGCTTAGCGTCACAATTGACTACATCTAAGTTTTTTATTTTATTAATTTAGTTTCACGACACTACAGGTTCAATAATAACTAGATACCTTTTCTTAAAAGAATCATGCGCATATAAACTGAAATCTGTAACATAAATTCAACAAACATATTCTACCACACCCAGACTCATCTAATTGGGAATCACAGAAATACCTAGACGACTGCTATGTGATGGACGAAAATTCCTCACATCGATCGGTGGCTGCCGTCTGGCTGTTAATAAAACTATACAAGCCGGATGCGACACTAAAACTGAAATATATTCTCTTTCAGAGAGAATCATTTGACATATTAAAGCAAAAAACTATAATCCAACTATATTTAGACAAGTTGAACGAGAGCACGACTGTACTAGAAAATATTCAAAGATGATATTTTAGAGAACGTCATTTGAAACTCAAACTTATACATACCTACATATCAAGAGAGGATCTAATATCGTTACGCCGTATATTTCTCTTAGATAACGCATTATGCTAACAGTAATTTTCAACTATATATTACATAATCAGCGACGAAGGTATGAGAATCCTACATCGAGTAAAAATACGAGTGCATCAAACGACAAACACAATTAATGAAGTTAGTAGCAATCGCTGGGCGGGTGCGGATGTACGCGTTAATTGCAAGGTCATTGGTCCATTAGATCGAACGCTATTGTCAGCGCTGGGTCCCATAGACCATGGCGACAATACGGTTCCAATGAATCGATATAATATCTATGCAAGCTATGTAGCTATTTATATTGCTTTGACGTTACTTTTACAATGGGTTAGAAAATAAAGATGTTCACATTTAGATCCTTTCTAGAAAGATCATAGAAAGGATGAGTGAAGAAAGATTGACGAAACAGATATACAAAGCAAAAGTGTGTGCAAGAAGAGGCAGAGGAAGGCCACGTTCCAACTACCTGGATCAAATAGATCGGACTCTGAAGGACGGGAACGTTAAGAGTACTCGAAACCGACGAGCATGTATGAAGAGACTGATGAATGTGGACGAAGTGAAAGAAGTTTGTAAGTCTAGAGAGAACTGGCGCTCTATACTCTCTGCCTACCCCGTTAGGGACTTGGCGTGATGATATGTATGTATGTATGTACATTTAGACCCGTACATATTTAGCAACATTGGATGTGAGTTTAATCGTCTGCAAAGATGAGATTGCATATCTTTGCCTTAGTAAGTTAATAATTAAGTTTTTCCGAACTGCTTTAACGAGAAGACACTAGAATTAACTATCTAGATTGACCACTCAGCCACCGCGCAAGCTAACATTCAATTGAAGGATTTCATGTTTGTGTTCTCGTAGTCCGTTTTGGTTGCTATCGAAATTTCGGATCTGAATCCAAATCACGTTTGGGCCTCACTGAAAAATATCTTTGCGTAATTTAAGTTTATGTTTCAGTAAATCTATAACACATATTTTTTACACTTTATTAAATTATTATATCCTCACGCCTTCCCACATGGGTCCCCGAAGGGGTAGGCAGAGGTGTATAGGTAATACCCACACACCCACTTTCCGCCAGAGGTATATTAGGTGCCAACGTGAAAGATGGCGAGTCCATCGCCGTTACTCAAGCACGACTATACATACGCCTTTAAATTTCTTCTCAGACGTATGCAGGTTCCCTCACGATGTTTCCTTCACCGTAAAGCTCGTGGTGTGACTAATCACTGTACTTAAGTTCAGAAAAACTCATTGGTACAGTCGGGATTCGAACTTGGAACCTTTGCGTCGCAGGCAACTGCTCGAACCACTCGGCCACCACGGCTTTCCACACACGGCTTTTTACACTTAACATAGAATTACATTTCATGAAATTGAAAATACTAGAGATATTTAATAATATGAAGGAAAACACGTGTAAAAAAACATTATGCAGACTAGATAATATCAATAGTAAAAATACTGCAGGAATTGTAAATTATTATAATTCTATGTTAAAATTTAATAGGACAGTAAAACCAGCGGCGCAAGACGAGTGTAATGGAGGTGTATTAATCCGGAACGGGCGTGCTTAAGTTGTTATAATATTAAAACATCGCTAAAGTACCATGATCCACGCTAATTAACTTCGAGGGAATGTCTTTAGCGTTTCAAGATCATTATCACAGTTTAATCGGTAAAATTCTACGATTTCGTGGCTATAAGGTCAGTCATTGACTCAGTCACCAGGGCCTTTTAGCACGGTAAGATTTTCAAGAAATTTCGGCAAACTGCCGCAATTGTCTGTGTATGTCTATAAACGATCTCTTTGTTAATAGACAAAGGATTATTTTGTTAATAAGTAAACTATGTTTCAAGGAATGTGAGATTATTGATTAAATGTAATACACAATTTATTACTGCCACAAAAACATTATTGATTATTGGCGCCATATCCATTGGTTATGTAAGATTAAACTCTGTTTCAATCGAAAACAGAAAAACCTGCGATTTCATTTGCATGGTTATGTAGGAACCTGTAACCAAAATTAAGAAAAATCTGGGTTTGAACAAAACAAGGAAAGATTGCCTTTAAATCTATACGTATCAATTTGAAACAACACTTTTTGAGAAATGAAGTGTTAGTGAAATTTTGAGCCTATATGAAAACAAAAATACATTCTAAACACACTATGGAGTGAATGCAGAGTATGTACTCGAAACTCACGTCAAAACCGCCGAGACAGATTTACAGGCCAATAATGAACGCAAAACCGACATTAACAAAGAAAAAACGACAGAAGTTATCCAGAAAAGTAAACATTTTGCTAACAACCAACGCTGAGCTTAAACACGTGGGTGTAAGCGCCACGTTCCGTGAGTATCCCGTATTCAAGTCAATTCTACTACACACATTCTAACTAGCCCATCATTGTTAAAAGACATATGTATTTTAAAGTTAGCTTCCTCGTTCGCATAACGAAATGAATAAATTACATTAAAGTTGTAACTCCGATAGCAACGAAGGAAATCTGAATTATTTCAAATGGGCTTTTAAACTACGAGTATATATATTTTTCTTTATCGGAGATATTAAATATTGAATATGGTAATTTTTGGATAACCAGCTAATAAAATTGCTTCTTGTTTTAATATTACATTTGTATGTGAATTTTCTTCAATTGGAAGGTTTAATATTATAAATGTATGTATAGCTTCGAAATTTTGAGTGATTATAATCTAACTATTGTTTTATGAAGAAAGTGTTTGGTGTTATCCATTGTACCTCAATGGAGATGACGTCACGACACGCTCTAGTTCAAACCTGTCGGTGCTCGTCTGTCAAATGTAGCGTTACGATCTCTTACGTGAACTCGACTACTGTCTTATTGTTTTTTGGCACTTGCTTTGCCGTTTCCGGTGTGGAATTTCGAAACAGTATTGAATCTTTGAATATTTTGAATTGATAGCAGAAGAACGATTATTAATTCGGATGATGTTATAACGCCACGAGAATTGGAATGTTTAACATACAATGGTAAAGTTTTGGTTTCTTTTGATGCGTACAGTATCGACTGATGCGTCTTAAAAAGAACGTATAAAATTCTCATGACTTCCATTAGTTTAGCGCTAAAGCGTACGTTTTACTTTTTCCGTGTGAATATCCTCGAGTGTAGTCTGTAGCGCTTATCTATAAAAGACCGCTCGTGTGTGACACTTTATTGTTTATCACAAACCGATCTTAAGTACTTGTTAATTAATTCCTCAACTTTCGATATCATCTCAACACGTCCAGTTGAACCTTCAACAAAGGGCTTCTTATCTATTTCCTTAGCTTGGTCGTTTGCGAAGGGTGCATAAATGAGGATCGCCTCTATATGTGGCGCGCTTAGTATGTTTTGCCGCAACTGCGCTGGTCTCGACGACTATTCACTCTTGCGCCTAAAATGGACTCATAATAGCTACTTGTTCCAACGATACACCTGCTGCCATCGCGTATTTGTAAGCATTAAAATTTATCGTTGTTTCGAACTCTAGTATTGCATTGCGGTACGCGTTGCTTTCATAATTTTAATATGAAACCACGAGCTATGATATATCATTAGTTTAAGCATGCAAACCACATGGAAATTGAAATGATACGTTCTTTACTTTTCGGCAATTTTGTTAACAGATTGATCGATTTAGTTGAGTCTGACGAGTCTGAGTGTACCTGAGAGTATCTCCAACTTCCATGTGGTATCGCGGCTCGGCCGCACGCGCACACGAACCACCCTTATTCACTAGACACTCACTGTAACCAGGTTTGTAGACGGCCCGGATCCTCTTAATCAACTTTCCTGTCCTCTTCAGCGGCGGCCCAAGCGCGACAGCCGCGTGTCCCCGTCTCTCCGCAAACACGATATAATTACGTCTATTTTTCAACGGCACTTCGAAACGCGAGGAGCACTCGAGCTGGTCCTCGGGTAATTTGAGTCTGATGACGGCGTCTTCTCTCGGCCAATGTCCCTGGCGGTGAAGGACGCGTTTGACCTGGACAGTGGCGGCGCCTTTGGCCAGGGACTGGACGCGGGCCTCGAAGGCGGCGGGAGCCCGGTAGGCGCGCCAGGCGACGTCGGCGCGTTCACAGTAGAGCCGGCGCGGCGCGGCTATTCCGCCGGAGAGGAGCCACAGTAGAGCCCAGCAAAACGCCGCGCGGCCGCGAGTATTCATCGCGCCATCGCCACAGCGCTCGCTCGCTCCGCAGACGCGCTATGTGAACTCGCCTGCGATCGGAACGCAACTGGCCCCGCTACGTTGAATCATGCCCACCGCCTACACCGAAATAGTCTCGATACTCAGACCGAGCACGCGTCGATGATTTATCTCGTTCGATGATTAATATGCGCTTGTTATACGTAATTAGTGGGTACCTTACGATTGGCAACAGGGGTTGGGGATCTGTTTGTTCTTTTGTATGTTTCCGTGCTCCTCGTCGTTATAATGATACTGATTTTTTTGTCACGTGTGTAGTCGTTTCATTGAACTTGCTTATCGCGTAGTAAACCGTTTGAATAAATAGCAGCTTATTAAAATATACACATTTATATATTACTGCGATTATTTTAATAAAGTTTAATGGAAATATATTATAATGTTTTTATCTTCGCAATGAAAAAGCAAATCCTGTACTTTTTGAACGCATACGAAATTTTAAGGTTATGAAGCGTTTTCCACAACCAGCGTACTCAGACCTAGCTAGCTAATGTGTTATGTGTTGTAGCGAAGATTTTCATTGTAATGACTTTCGCCCGTAGCAAGCGACTACGAGCGCTACACTCGTAGCTCGTAGACCTCTGCGTAGACTAACCTTGCAGCGTTTCAAAATATAATTTCATCTCACACCTAATGTTTACGACTGTCTTAGACAAGGTAAGATGATAAATATTCACTGAAATGTTTCATTTGATGTGCTATAATAAAACTACAGTTTTATATGTGTATTGTCGCTCGTTTCATTGAAGCTTTTCTATCTACATTTTATTTCAGGTTTATTGCAATTGCTGTCATTTGTTTTACTGGGTTTCTGTCGAATCTGCTACAAAGCAAATTCATCTCAAAGATAATTTTGCTTCTGTGCCATATTTGTACCTTGACATTAATGTGACCAACAAGCATGTTGCCCTTCTGATGGTAAGCGGTTATCGCTGCCTATGGACGCTTGCAGCAGCAAGGGTAACGTTCACACACTGCCGTCCTTATTTACAGTTGATTGATCTCATAATATTATATGATGTATCTAAATTCCATGAAATTACTTTAACCGTGATTTCAACTAGTTGAATGGAGAGTACTTTCGATTTATGAAAAAAAACTGTCAATTGGTTCCCACAGTTGTAAGCATGAATGAATGACCGAATGAGCTAACGGTCTCAGGGACCAATTTGTCCCACATCCGTCCAAAAAAAACAACGTAAACAGAATGAAAACAACCTTATTTCGGCACCCTTATACATCTCAGGTAGGTTCATTCATAAAGAGTATGAATGTCGGTCATTCATAGTCGGTTTTAGGGATCCTTATTATACAAACCATTGTGACTGTTCACATTTTTTTTACTTTTATATGTATTCCAAAATATTGTATGGTATTTTGTTTGTTAGACTTTCATTTGTTGCAGGCGAAATAGGACCGAAATAAACAAAATATCATCTATACTAGAGTTGCCTGTAACACAAGGATTGCAAGCTCGAATCCCGACTGCACCAGTGAGTTTTAACTCACCACGAGCTTTACAGTGAGAGAAAACAACGAGCGGAGACCTGCATACGTTTGAAAAGAAATTCAAAGATATGTATCGTGCTTGAATCACGCGGATGGACTCCCCATCGGTCAGGTTAGCACTTAAAATATATCTCTGGCGGAAAGTGGGTGTGTGGGTACTACCTAAACACCTCTTATATTATCATCATCATCAGCCCACTCTAGTCCACTGCTGGACATAGGCCTTCTCTAATGAGCGCCATAGCGCCCTGTCTTCAGCTTGCCGCATCCAGCATCTGCCAGCAGTCCTTCGCAGATCGTCATCCCACCTGGTCGGAGGGCGTCCTACACTACGTATGCTAGTCGAGGTCTCCACTGAGTAATACGTTTACTCTAGCGGTTGTCGGTTCTTCGTTCTATCTTTCAATTTAAAATTAAGGATAATTCCAATAGATATAAGTTGATAGACGGAATCCTCAATTCTTTTAACACTATCCGTACTTACACACTTTTTTGTTACGCACAAAAAGGTCGATTGAGGCCGGAACTTGCTTTTGTCGCTAGAGACCCTTTGAGGTACGCACTACTAGAACTTTGTCATGTTGTGGGAAGGTGAGTCATATTATGTGAGGTCTTGCGAATTTTGCGCGCGTTTTAAATACACATTTTTTGTAGGGAAGAATCGAATTTTGACGAAGCAGATATGCAATGCGAAATTCTCTAGTAAAAGACCACGTTCCACATACCCAGATCAAAATAATCGAACGCGGATTTGGGAATTTCGAGTATAATCGAAACGGACGTACTTGTGTAAAGAAACTTCAATGTGAATGAAGTGAAGTAGGTTTGGAAGTATAAGGAATTGGCAGGAATTTTTCCCGCAAGGGACTCATCGTGATTATATAACTACGAGTAATGTTTAAAAAATGCCCATGCTTGGCACTAATGCAAAGCAGATGGACATCATTTACAAAGCAAGATAAGATTGCCCGTTCATAATATATTATAAAATAAGGCAAAATACCTGAAACCAACAATGGAATTAAATAAAGGCATTCTGTTAGACTATTGTTCCCCAACACGTGGTAGCAATTACTGCTGTGTGGGAACAAGTTTTTTTGTTTTTAACTAAGCCGAACAATTGTTTTGTAAAGATATATTTTATGAAGTGTACAGTCCAACACCTTTATATTTGTACATGCTTTATAACTGCAGTTTATTACTGTTGTTAAAACACGGTTAGATTGTACAAAATAACACCGTTTCCAGATACAGTCTGTATTCCTACAGACCTTTTGAACTAAAGAATCAATTTTGAAATATACGCTATATACGCCAACAGTAAGTACCTAAGTCAAGTTATTGTACTCTCTCATGCGGGTAGAAGTATATTTATATTTCTTTTTTTTATACTTGGCTGTTTACTGTTAAGAGCCGTGGTGGCCGAGTGGTTCGAGCAGTTGCCTGCGACGCAAAGGTCGCAAGTTCGAATCCCGACTGTACCAATGAGTTTTTCTGAACTTAAGTACAGTGATTAGTCACACCACGAGCTTTTACGGTGAAGGAAAACATCGAGAGGAAACCTGCATACGTCTGAGAAGAAATTCAAAGGCGTATGTATAGTCGTGCTTGAGTAACGGCGATGGACTCGCCATCTGTCACGTTGGCACTTATATACCTCTGGCGGAAAGTGGGTGTGTGGGTATTACCTATACACCTCTGCCTACCCCTTCGGGGACCCTTGTGGGAAGGCGTGAGGATATATATATACTTTACTGTTTGTATATCATACTCAAGAATGTATGACGAGACTGATGAATGTGGACGAAGCGAAAGAGGTGTGTAAGTCTAGGGAATACTGGCGCTCTATTCTCCCGGCCTACCGCGTTAGGGAGACGGCGTGATGTGTATGTATGTATGTTCATACTCATAGTACAAACATCTGTTCTCTGTCCCTATACAAATATGTATATAAATAGAAGAGTGGATATCTCCTTCATTACGGAAGGGTAGTAGCTATAGGTATACTAAGGGAGCGGTAGTCCCATATTTGAATTTAACGCGGGCAAAACGCACGCTCTCGTACAAATCTCGCGGCCCGTATGTTTATTTGCCACCTTTATAATAGGAAAAAGCTACTGTCATATTTATTTGGGAAAACATCCGACCACCCTCCATGTTTCGCCATTTTAAGATGATCACGTAATTGTTTAATAATTGTGACAGCATCACCCGCATAATGTTGCCACATAAATATTTATTTAGCGGTGAACCCTTGAGAACGGTTATTGCCGATCGCCAGCCCTCTTTGGCTTATTTATGGATATTTGTATGATTAATGTTATTTATGTAACCATTGATGTAAAAAACAATAGGCTTGGCTAGTTCAACACAAGCTAATTGGCTTGAGTCAACTCAGTCGCAGCTTGACTGGTAACGACGTAGCACTTATTCAGCATTTAGGAAAAATGCCTTCTTAGGTGCTTAGAAACTGCAGAACATATACTCAACGAGTGTAACAAAACAAGAAGGATGTGTCTTTTCATTTGTAAGTAATTAAAATTTGTGTTATCTATCAAAAATACGAAAATTTTACATTAAAATGTTATCAGAATTAACTCCTGCGACGATGCCACTGCGCCAGTCGCGCGAACGAGACAAGTAGCTCATTACGTTTAAGAGCGAAAGAGAGAACGATTAGAGCTCGACATATTGGCACGTGGCTGTGCTTTTATCCCTTTCTGACAACTAGGATTAATATAATTCGTGTTCTTTTAATCTCATCAGTCTGTGTGCTTAATGACGTTTTGTGAGTTGTGTATTGTAGCTATGGGTAGGTATAGCATAAAATTTGCCATGTTTATACTTCATATTCAAGGAGTATAACGTCTCTATAGATAAAACCTCATTGTATGTAACAGGTTATTTGGGCAATGTTCAGAAGTTTCATTTTATTGAAGCTATGCGGTGGCGTATAAAAATGTAGTATGGCTTTAAACAAATGTTGGTCAAGTCGTATTAATTACTAATTAATCTAGATATTTACATCATAATTTCGAGCCGCGGTGGCGAAGTGGTTCGAGTGCTGCCTGCAACACAAATATTCAGAAAAGTTTTTTTAACTTAGGTACAGTGATAAGTTATACCACGTGCTTAACGATGAAGGAAAACATCGAGAGGAAACCTGCATACGTTTCAGAATATTTTTTAAGGCGTATAAACATAGTCGTGCTTAAGTGACGGCGAGGGACTCTCCATTTGTCACGCTAGCACCTTAAATATGTATCAGACGTCTCTCACAAAGGCATGAGGATATATTTTTGTGTAATATAATATTTCCACACAATATATAATTATTAAGATGTAAAAATACGGTGATATATATAACATCCAAACACACAACAAAGATATTTCTTGCTTCTTTGTCTTGCGTTGAACTATGCCAATTAACTAAAGTAGACTGCCTGCGATTAGACCGCCTGACTGCGGTCACATCACAGTAACACTGATATAAAACCTTCTAAGACCTCAAATTAACGATCGTTTTTTTTTATTGGTAGAATTAAAGTCACACAAATAGTTGAATTTGAATTGAGAACAATGAGACATACCCTACGCGACGGGAAACCTGATTACGCCTATAAAAACTATAGATTGAGGAACCGTTACTTCAAGGCACCGTTCATGGATTTGTGGTCGGCGTATTCTGGTTTCGGCAAATAAATTGGGCCTATCTAAATAAGCATAAACTTAAGTCATCTATATGTCTGCTATTGAGGAACTATAACTTAAGCGTTGTCGCTTAAACATAAGCCACCGACCGAAAGTATCTTAGAAACGTTAGGGGCCTTATGAATATATACATATTTCATAGTGTTCTTGCACACAGTTTTGCTTTGTATATCTGTTTCGTCAAAAGTGTGTGCAAGAGGCAGAGGAAGACCACGTTCCAACTACCTAGATCAAATCGATCGGACGCTCGAGGACGGGAACGTCAAGAGTACTTGAAACCGACGCGCATGCATGAAGAGACTGATGAATGTGGACGAAGCGAAAGAGGTATGTAAGTCTAGAGAGAACATGCGCTCTATATTCTAGCCCTTGAAGGTAGCACCGACTTAGAGTGAGAAACTCCGTTCTGCCTTTCGTTACTAATCTCGTATTATCTCTTTACATTCGATTCCCTCATGACGTCTTTCAGTAAATCCATCCATCTTTCGTTTACACTTTTAACCTATATTCGTACACAAATGTATTTCGGTAGGTATATTTCATTCGCCGGCGCCGCTTTATAAGCCGCCTCAAATGAACTCAATCCTTACGATAGGTAAAAAGATCTATTCGGATAAAAGGACTCAAACGTCTCATATGCCATTTAAGGACACATATTCCAGCGACGGATTAAAAAGAATTTCTTGAAATTTAAAAAATATATAAATTACTTGATTAGTACAATTTGATAGGGTCTAAGTTCCAAAATGTCGGGCCTTATTCATGAAGGCAGATCCAAGCTTTATAAACTTAATTCGCCATCCACTTTAAAAATAAGTTTGTTCTTGAGACTTCATTTAAAAGACAATAGGAGAAATAGAGAGAAAAGAATAGAACTCAATAGGAGAAACTCAAACAAATACTTTCAATACAAGCGATCACTAGGGGGCGCTTTTGCACAGATTGAGAATTTGTATTATACAGTCATCTAAGGCTAAATTATAAAAAAAAAAAATTGCTGCTCAGTTTCGCTTGGGCAAAACAATATAAACTCCTGAAACACGACAGCAGCGACACCTACCAAGTCTAATAGTGTTCTTAACTCTTCTGGAGCCCACACAAAAAAAACTTAAAATCTAAATCTATACAGCCCTTTATATAGAGTTATTCATATAGAAGAGTTGTAAATATAATAATATAATTAACTACCTGTGCCCAGCTGATTAATTAGCTTACATTTTTTCATCGCTAGGTTTTTTCTGGAATAAAACATCGTTGTATACTCCCGCTAATAAAAATCTCTGTACCAAATGTTATCTAATTTGGTTCAGTAGATTTGCGCGAAAGAGGGACAGACATCCTTAAATTTTTTTGTGGTGACGAACAAGCTTGCGATCCTCCTGGTACGCGGTTGCCGCCGCCTATAGACGCTTGCAACAGGGGTTTCACTCGCACGCAGACGACCCTGACAAATTTTCGCTTAATATTTGTAGGATAGGATTAAAATTAATACCTCCTTTTTTGGTATCAGTCCTCGTGTGATCAGGTCTTAGTCGGAAGCATAGTAACAGGTGGAATTGGGAGTGAACGCCTACTTACATAGCCGCCAAAACGTTCCAGCCGGTAGTTCGTGCGTGGTTTATCTCCTTCGCGCCTGTAAGTAAATATAACTCGCGCGTTATGTGATCACAACACCCTACTACTGGTCGGTAAAACGAATCGAGCTTACGATTTGGTGAGAGGAGCTTTACAGTGAAGGAAAACATCGAGAGGAAACCTGCATACGTCTGAGAAGAAATTCAAAGTCGTATGTATAGTCGTGCTTGAGCAACGGCGATGGACTCGCCACCTATCACGTTAGCACCTGGCGGGAAGTGGGTGATACTGATGAAGGTTGGTGTATCGTAAGAGGTCTGTAAGTCTACAGAATATTGGCGCACTACTCTCTCTGGCACTCGACGTAATAAATCGTGTACAGTGGTACTTGACAGTTGAAATCGTTATCTGTCACGTTGGCACCTAAATATTTCTCCAGTGAAAATGGTTACATCTTAGTTCACCCTTACGGAACTTTCCGGCAATACGAAAAATGTTGCTGTTATTAGCGAGAAACTTCTCACGTTTAAAATTATCGCTTTTAATAAGTATTCGACTTGTTGTCCCGTAGTATAGGGGAGCTCTCACCTTTGCTACTTGACAGTGACGTATGGTCTCTCGACGTGTTACCCCATATTTGTCTGTCTCTTTCAAAACTTTGGGCGATCTTACATTTTGTCCCAATTTACTATTTATATCCCAACATCGAAGCATTTGACTTACGCTTTTCACTCAGCCAATTATTTGTTACTAGCTATCCGCTGCGGCTTTGCCCGAGTACATTAATTGTTTTATTATATCTCTCATGAGCCGTGGTGGCCGAGTGGTTCGAGCAGTTGCCTGCGGTGTATAGGTCGCAAGTTCGAATCCCGACTGTACCAATGAGTTTTTCTGAATTTAAGTACAGTGATTAGTCACACCACGAGCTTTACGGTGAAGGAAAAGATCGAGAGGAAACCTGCATACGTCTGAGAAGAAATTCAAAGGTGTATGTATAGTCGTGCTAGAGTAACGGCGATGGACTCGCCATCTGTCACGTTGGCACCTAATATACCTCTAGCGGAAAGTGGGTGTGTGGGTATTACCTATACACCTCTGCCTACCCCTTCGGGGACCCTTGTGAGGGGCGAGAGGATATTTATTTATTTTTATTATATCTCTGAGATTTCGATAAAAGCTCCCAGACAGTTAAAGTTTTTAGATATTTTCAACAAATATTGATATATTTGAACCAAGTTGTATATACCATGTCACTCTGTCTATATAATAGGTAAGAGCCGCATGAAAATCGGATCTATAATTTTTGCCAAACAGACGTGTCTGAGGCAATCGTTTTACAATGTGATTACTGATCCGCCTTCCTAATCGGATAGATAGTAACTGAAGTTAGTGCGCTCAAACAAACATACAAAACAAAAGCCGGCCTCTTTTTACTTCAGTCACTAAGTCAGTGGACGACAAATGAAAAAAAAAAATATTCGCAAGATACAGTAAAGCTTTGTGTCGCAGGCAAGTAAAGCTTTAATGTTTTCACAATTGAAGTGACCACATGTTTTATAAAAAAAATTAATGTTAAAGTGTAGATTGTAAATAAACATTTTTATTACTAAAATTTATTTGTTATTTAATAATGTTTCGTAAGTAAGGGTGCCTCAGAATGCATGGCATAATTAATGTAAACAAAAAAACAAAAGGCTGACAATTTTTCTACACCATTTTCGCATATTCGGCTGCGACCATAAAGTTATGCTAACAACTTTTAAATAATAGTTTCTGAAAAAAAACATGCATCGTAGTGAATAAGCCCCATTTAAGAATGTTGTAATTCTGTTTCTTTCGAGCTACTTGTTTTATTGCATCGTCATGAAGATATATTCACAACACCCCATAGCTTCTAGAAGACATTATGTTTTGGGACATCCTATACATGAAATGCCTAGTATGAAGGATAGTGCACTTAACGTATTAATTTAATAGCAGTTTGCATGTTAACAGAGTCGCTCAGTGGAAGCTTCGATGCGACACGAGCGCATTTGTGGTCGGTCGCGTGTCATGCCTCCGACTTAATAACACGCGACTGAAAGCTGTGGAGACGCTTTACTACATTCCAAATTGTTTTTATTTCACCTATTAAATATTATAAACGGTTGTGAGAATGTTTATTCCTTATGAACTAACTACTCATACGTTCCTACTGAACGGAATTGTATGATATTTGGCACACAGGTAGATCATACTTACATTAACACAGTATATACTTATTCCAGTAAAAAAATCGACCAATGACATCGCCAAATTTGCGCCAATGAAAAATGGTTATGCGTAACAATACTACAATACTACTATACAAGTACTACAATTCTATTAACATTAATAAATTAATCGTAATGCACTTTGTAATATTGCTGGAGATATATATTTATTAATAAAATTATATATTTATTAAAGACCGTATTGCTTCCTCATTGAAACTAATACGTGTGAGACAAATGCATATTATATAAATTTAAAAAATGCTTTTTTTATGTGTAAAAACGGCTCTATTCCTTTCATCGTTCTGAAACGGTCAGCGAACACCTGTACGTTGAATGATGACGAAGAGGCGATGCGAAATATACATATAGAATTATTCCTTTAGACGTTATTTTCATAAATTCGGTGGGTTGCCACAGCGCCGCCGCGGGCTATGCCGGGCAAGTGCTTGTGCACACCGCCGTACGCTAGCTACCATTCTTAAAGGCTACAAGTAGCACGACTATAGATATCAATCCTTCAAATTTAGGTTGACGAGTGAACGATCGAAAGTTTGACAATACGCAGGAATAAGATCTGAAAGTGTGTTTTGGAAGGCAGAAGGAGGTCACCTTTCAATTACCTAGACTTTACATAAATATGACTTCAATGCATGTACTCAGTGTATTTTTATTATTTCACATAAGGTATGAAATTGAACTGTCCAGGCACTAAAATATTTGTACTTGCATACACACCTGAGTCACTAATACATTATATTTACCACCGTT
>JACCPG010004046.1:0-13730 GCA_016069955.1 Drepana arcuata | reverse complement strand
TCCTGCCAGAACTGGTAATATGTCCAAAGCGCTTACTTATTAAAAATCCATTACTGAACAAAGCAGACATTTACATTGTAATCCAAAGTGCGGGTTGATTAAATGAAATCATTTCATCAGTACATTAGCCTCATTACAAATACCCTTGGATTTAGTTCTCAATAAGGCAAGCAGAGCTTAAGTTGGTTTAAAGCCTTTTTCACTTGTTTTTGCAGTAACATGCAAACCGGCGATTATAGAGGCATTTACGTTTTTTACGACTCAATTATTGAGTTCTAAACCTTTATATTTACGACCCTAAGAACGTGGTTAGAGAAATGTATGGAGAAGCATTCGTGATTTAAACTTACAATGGGCGGTCTAAACACCGCTTTCATTTCGCGAGACTGATAAGGAATCATTTTTTGTTTAATAGTTCCTTGGTTTCGCACATAATTTTTCATTATTCAAACAATTTGTACCACTAAGTAATGTTACTAAAGTATTAAAATGATTTAAACGTAAGCTCATGTTAATTAAAACAAAAGGTTTAATAAATAACCTATAGTTTCGTCCGGATCGTCAGAATACTGCACAAGCCCATCCATCTTTGTTTGTAATTCTTATAAATATATATTTTTTCCTTAGGCTAGTTTAGCCTATAGAGTTTTCAGTACCAAAAATAAACACTTATCTGTCACCAAGTGTCAAAACTTTAAAAATACCTATAATTATAAATAATCAATTTAAAGAAATCTTTGAAAAGATTTGGAGCGTTATTAAAAAAATGGTAGATAGAGAGATACTTCTGCCGGGTATTTATCAAAAGGTAATTTGTTAAGGTGGTGATCATTGACGAAGTGGTAATGACAACTGCGGACGAGAAAAGCGGAATGGGTCCGCCTCAGGCTTGCCTGGCGCACGACTATGACGCCATGAAGCCCGTGGTCCTAGCCACATGGAAGCATGGCTTCCAGGGCGCGTGTCCCGACAAGAGCGCTATCTTGGCTGAGTCACAGGTAAATATTACATAGCTGTTCTTTTATCATGCTGAAATGGACGTACTTTGCCGGACATAATTCGGTGTGATGACACATATATATATAAAGGAGTAAAGTTTAAGTGAAGTAAAGGTTAAGTGATATTTTTTAGCAATTATTTGTAAGTAAGTACTTAGTTGGGTTTTCAAGGGATATATACAGTACCACAGATTAGCATTTTGTTAACCATGAAAAAATGCTATATTATCTACGTAGGTATAAAACTGAATTTACTGGTATTTCTTCCTTTTATGTTGTTATTCTTGGTTTATTGAATAGGTGTAACCAATCAATAACACTAAAGTTAAGTATAATTTAACAAAAACTAGGTATATAACTCTCTAAACATAGCTTGCTCATCTTTATTTATATTTCTAGGTTGTCCAAGAAAGCCTACAAATCCCCGGGACTGGCCTTAATTTGGTCTACCACAGCTCAAGAGCAGCCGGATACCTCTCCACCATCCAACTCCAACTGACCCCTGAAAAAGTACCGCCGACCTTAGTCCTCATTCACCTTCGGATTACCATCGAAGGCATCTTATTTGAGAAGACTTTTGAAGCCGATCCAGTGATAAAGTTTACTTACCCATGGAACAGACTAAATGTGTACAGGCAACGGGTGTACGGGGTCACCACAGCCCTGGTCAAAGTTGGCTATCAGTACACAGATTGTAAAGATATCATCTGGAACGTGCAGACGACGAAATTGAGTGGACATGATATGAGCATTTCGGACGTCGGTGGATGGAATCTTGACATCCATCATAGATATAACTTCCATGAAGGTAATTTATCTTTATCTTTCTGTTCGTATCAATCGGTTCATCAAAGTTATTTGTTGTTTCTCTCCCTTCTTCTTCATCATCTTCTTACGGTTAAGCCGAAAAATAAATAAATTACTTAATTTATCAAAATCAAAGCTATATACCTTATCTTGATATGTTTTTTTTTGGGCGAAAAAGATTATTGATATTTATATAGTTTTTACAAATTGTTTCTCATTCAAACTGCCATAACTCTGTATTGTTATATATATTGTATATTTTTAAGCCCAAATGCGCAGAAAGTACGATTCCACACCATATAACCCTAATTTTCCCTAAAAAATATTTAAACGGTCGTGCTATTTCTTTTAAACATGTTTTAGATTTCGGATTAAAAAATTCAATTCCTACAGTCCGTTTAGAATAAAATTTAAGACCGTGCTAAGAGATCGTGTTTCATTTTCACCAGGTATTCTACAAAAGGGTGATGGCACGAATACCTACCTGAAACACAAACCTCGTCTCATCATCACTACCATGGGCGACGGAAGGCAAAGGGAGCTAGAGTGTAGCTCGGAATGTTCAGGCGCTGCGACCAAACAGAGATTATTGGCCCCTGTAGCTCTAGCCGCGGCGCCTGATGGATCAATATTCGTAGGAGACTTCAATTTAGTCCGCAAGATCAACACTGATGGAACTGTACGCACAGTGGTCAAGCTGAAGTGAGTTCCCGACATTAGTTTTACATTGCATACCAACATCTTCTGACTGAAATAGCCAGAGCTAATTACTAACCTCGAACTCTACTAGTAATTTCTGAGTTGTGCTTTTCCTAAATCGCAAATGTATAATTTAACGCTATATTTGTTTAATCTGGGGCTGTTCAAAATGTCTATCAAATACAATTTGTGTCCAATTTATTTTATTCCAAGAAACTCTATTATAAATGTGTCATAAACTTTATATCAATATCAAAAGCAGTCAAAACATAAGTATGTATTTGTAAAAGCATTATCAAATCTAATATTTCTGTCCACAGCGCCACTCGAGTGTCCTACCGCTACCATATGGCACTTTCTCCATTAGACGGTACTCTATACATCTCCGACCCTGAATCCCACCAGATCATAAAAGTCCGCAATACTGATGACTACAGTGACCCTGAAAGGAATTGGGAAACGGTGGTTGGTTCCGGCGAGAGATGTCTTCCTGGTGACGAAGCCCATTGCGGGGATGGTGCATTGGCCAGAGACGCCAAACTCGCTTATCCTAAAGGAGTCGCAGTTTCTACTGATAACGTTGTTTACTTCGCTGACGGCACCAACATTCGTATGGTAGATAGAGACGGCATCATCACAACAGTGATTGGTAACCACATGCACAGAGCGCATTGGAAACCCATTCCATGCGAAGGAACATTAAGTGTGGAAGAAGTGCATCTGCGATGGCCTACCGAACTTGCTATCAATCCGCTTGACAACAGCTTGCATATCATTGATGACCACATGATTCTACAAATGGCTCCAGATGGTAGGGTCAAAGTTATAGCTGGTCGTCCGCTGCATTGCCCCTCGCCTTTGACTGGATACGATATGGAGTTAGCAACGTACGCTACATTAGTCATGCCACAAAGCATTGCTTTCGGTGCAGCAGGAGACCTTTACGTAGCAGAAAGTGATTCCCAAAGAATTAACAGAGTACGTTTGATTACAACTGACGGGAAGATATCTCTTTACGCTGGCGCCGAATCCAAATGCAATTGCTTAGAACGAGGATGCGATTGCTTCGAAGCAGATCATTTCTTGGCTTCGAATTCCAAGTTCAATACCATATCTGCAGTTATCGTAAGCCCTGATGGTATAGTCCATATAGCAGATCAAGCCAATTACAGAATTAGGTCTGTCATGGCGAGCATTCCCGATGCAAGTGGTTCGAGAGAATACGAAATATACTCGCCTGATACTCAAGAAATTTATATCTTCAATAGATTTGGTCAGCACATTATGACAAAAAATATTCTGACTGGTGAAAATAACTACGTTTTTACTTACACAGTCAATACTAGTAATGGAAAACTGAGTACTGTCACTGATGCAGCCGGTAACAAAGTATTCCTGCTCAGAGATTACTCAAGTCTCGTGAACTCGATAGAAAACACAAAGGGTCAGAAATGCAGACTTAAGATGTCGAGGATGAAGCTGCTTCAAGAATTGCGCACTCCAGATAACTTCAATGTGACATTTGATTATCACGGAACTACTGGTTTACTGAAAGCCAAGTACGATAGCACTGGTAGAAGCTATATCTATAAGTACGACGAATTCGGAAGACTAACTTCTGCTGTGACTCCGACCGGCAGAATTATTAACCTTACATTCGATCTCAGTCTAAAAGGAGCAACTGTTCGCGTTAGTGAGAATAATAGAAAACCTATTTCAATACTGATAAAGGGCTCATCTGTCAACACCAAGGTCGGTGAAGCTGAGAAAAAGACTATAATTTCCACTGACGGTAGCATTTCTTCAAGCATGCCTTGGGGTCATGTCATATCTACAGACACGGTACCATATACAATTCTGTCTGAGATTGATCCGATTCTCGGGGAAAGCTATCCAGTACCAGCTAAACAAAGGACAGAAGTTGGTGGCGACTTGGCGAACAGATTCGAGTGGCGATATTTCTTGCGAAGATTGCTGTCGAATAAAGGAAAGAGTACTAAAGCTGTGGCCCAAATAGGACGCAAATTGAGAGTAAACGGAGAAAACCTCTTGACGCTAGAATACGACCGGGATACCTCTACTGTAGCAGTCTTCATGGATGACAAAGTGGAACTGCTTAATGTAACTTACGACAGAACAGCAAGACCGGTTAAGTTAGGACCTAGGAACGGTATCTTCGATGAAGTTGAGCTTGAGTATGACCGATTTAACAGACTTACGAGATGGAGTTGGGGAGATCTGAATGAAACTTACGGCTTCGACAGAGCGGGTAGACTGCACGAAATACGCTATGGAGACGGTTCATCGTTGGCATACTCTTTCAGAGACATGTTTACGAATCTGCCATTGAAAGTCACCACGCCTAGAGGAAGCGACTATCTCTTAGACTACGATGACTCTGGTGCTCTGCAAAACCTTACTACTCCGAGAGGTCATATACACACATTCGCTCTCATGACTTCGTTGGGGTACTTCAAGTATCAATACTTCTCACCAATGAACAGACATCCTTACGAAATCCTGTACAATGATGATGGTCACATCCTAGCTAAGATCTTCCCTCACCAATCGGGTAAAATACTATACGTATACGACAGCACAGGAAAGTTAGAAACCATTCTCGCTGGTGCATCCGCCATACGCTACGTGTATCATGAAAATACTCACTTGGTTAAGAATGTTGAGATCACAGACCCTGATTATGAGTTGAAGCAAGACTATAAATATCACGCCGGTATACTCAAAGACGAAAAGATGAAGTTCAATTCTAAAAGTGGTTTGAATAATGCTCATTTTAAATATCAATACGATGGTAACGCAAGACTTTCAACCATCGACGTCAATATCAACAGTAAAGAGTTGCCGCAACTGCGATTGAAGTATAATCAAAACCTTGGTATTTTGGAAGGTGTCAGCGACTTAAGGATCTATAGAAACACTTTCAATCGATCCGTTATGCAAGATACGAGCAAACAGTACTTCACGATCACCGACTACGACGATCATGGCAGAATAAAGACTGTCCTTATGAACATTAAGGCTTTCGATGTATTCCGCCTGGAACTGGAATACGACGTGAGAAACCGAATCAGAACGAAGAAGATGATGATCGGCGACACATCGTCTAACGAACGAATCAGTTACAACTACGACGGACACCTGATGGAGGTTGTCGGCTCCGAAGACGACTGGAAATACATTTACGATGAAAATGGCAATGTGATGGGCGTCGTTGAACATGGAGAAAAGAGGTACTTAGGCTACGACATCGGCGATAGAGTTGTTCAATATGGTGATATCGAGTTCAGCAGTTACGATGGACGTGGCTTCGTCATCAGACGCGGCGAACAGAAGTACAGGTACAACTCCCGAGGGCAGTTCGTCCACGCCTTCGAACGCGAAAAGTTCCAAATGTGGTACTACTACGATGATAGAAGCAGACTGGTAGGATGGAAAGACGAAAAGAACAACGTTACCCAGTTCTTCTACGCCAATCCACAAACCCCATACCTAATCACGCACATGCATTCCACGAAAACTGAAAAGACCGTTCGCTTTCTGTACGATCAGAGAGACTTTTTGACTTGCGTCGAGACAGAGGACCAGCGTTTCTTTGTCGCAACGGACCACAACGGTTCGCCACTCGTAGTTTTCGACGTCAATGGAGAAATTATAAAAGAGATTAAGCGCAGTCCATTCGGAAAGATCATTAAGGATACGAACCCTGGATTTTACGTGCCAGTCGATTTCCACGGTGGCATATTCGACTACAACACGAACTTGATCTATTTGGAAAACCGCTTATACGATCCTGTAGTTGGCCAGTGGATGACACCGAGCTGGGAACATCTTGCCACAAAGCTCAGTTTGCCCACCGATATATTTATCTACCGCTTCAAGAACAATGACCCGATAAATAAGAACCAGAACGTTCCTTATATGACCAACTTAGGTAGTTGGCTGCAGCTATACGGGTACGACCTCAACAAGATGATGGGCTCCAAATACATCACTGACATGATCTTCCAACCGATGACTTCAGTGACTGCACCGCAACTAGCCCCTGACTTCGGCGTTATGTCTGGACTGCAATGTATCATTGAAAAGGTAATTAAAATGTTCACTATAAATATAACATATTTAGAACGAGCATTCTTACTCACTCTGGTTGAATGCTCAAAACCTGGGATCCTACAACTTGTTTTTATGTTGCAAAGGTGGCCAACAAGTTTATGTGGATTCTTAACCTTACTCAACGCAGAAACACAACACTACACGTTGGCAGCGATATTCTGTAAGATGGAGGTACTGGCCCAATTTGGCTAGCCTCATTTTGAACAATCCCGTTGTGCCGTCTCTTAAACGGATAATGACTAGACCTGTTTTTTTAATAATGTATATGTAGACAATAATAATTAAATTTACTCTCAGGTTAATGACAAGCTATCAGACATCGACTTTGTCCCAACACCTCTGCTCAAAATGGAACCGATGACTCGCAATCTACTTCCAAGAGTTTCCTACAAGCGAGGCGTGTTCGGAGAAGGAGTGTTGATCTCTAGAGTCGACGGCAAAGCGTACATCAGTGTCGCCGACGGTGCTAACAGCGTAGTTGAGGACGTCATAACAACAGTTTTCAATAACTCGTATTTCCTTGACGTGCATTTTAGTATACACGATCAAGATGTGTTCTACTTTGTCAAAGATAACTCGCTAAAGATTAGAGATGACATGGAGGAACTGAGGAGGTTGTCTGGCAAGTTTAACGTGTCGCAGGATGAGACTAACGACCAGGGATTGGAGGTAATTAGTTCTTCTACAAAAGTATTTTACTGCATTTCAATCGTTAATGGTATATTGACGCTGTATTTAAGTATAGTTCTGACTCTGACTTATACAAAGTGATCAAAAACTGTAATAAAGAAAACCAGCATTAGGTACCTGGTATCCAAAAACTAAAGTTGTACTGATTACTCAAATACATTGTCGCCAACAAAATACTTCTGGAATTGCATTTATAAAATAGGAATCAGGTCGACAAATCACAAAAATGTGTTGAAAAAATAATCGGATGTGTCTATATATTAAAATTATAAAAAGTTTTATTCTTTCTAAAACTTTGTAGTGTAAAAAAACTAATCACGATTGTTACTCTCCTTTCAGGTAAGAGTCCACGCAGTGGGCAAGGGGTCAGCTCAAGCAGTGATCGTCCTCCGTTACGGTGTGGACCCGGCGCAAGAACGAATCAAACTCCTCAAGCATGCGCACAAGCGAGCTGCAGCTCGTGCATGGGAGAGAGAGAAGGCTTTAGTGGCTGCTGGCTGGGAGGGAAGAGGATCTTGGACAGAAGAGGAAAAGGAAGAACTAATCTCACACGGTATAGTCGACGGGTGGGCGGCCAGGGACGTGCACTCCGTCTCCAAATATCCTCAGCTAGCCGATGATCCCGCGAACATCGTATTTGTTCGCGACGGCAGGAGGAAACGGAGAAAGAGCGGACGGGCGCGACACCGCTCGTGACTTCACTAACGTGCCATAATTCGACGCCATTTTGAGTTCTAACTTAATACCGTCACGACAAAATGGTTGATTCCGAAATCGAGATTGGTAAGGTTTTAGTTCATAACTTTTTTTTATTCGACTGAAGGTTGAACAGACGTACTTTTTAAGATATTGTGATTGGTTTTGAAAGTAGAGAAACAGTTAGGCTTATATCTAAGGTCTCGATGTGAATGGTTAATGGCTAGAATCTGGATTATACGGACAAATTGTAATGAAATAAGAATGTTTGCTTTGTGTTTGTACTTATGCGGATTATACCTAAATGTGTTTGCTTAATTTTTTTACGACATTTCCCTTTTGGACTGATACGAATCTCAAACTCACTACAGGGTAAGGAGGCATGAATAAAAAATGAAAATAAATAATAAAAATAATAATAACATACTGAGCATAATGAACTCATAACGAAAATACTCAAATGCGATCACAATTTTTTACAAACCTTTTACTCTTTATTATTTGAATATAATATTTTTATCTATTTTTAATCCCATACTAAATATACGTAACATCACTTATTTATCCCAAAAGCATGTATTCCTATCACATTTTAGCCAAATATTTCGTTCTATCCATGTAGGTAGTTGTAAATAAAACTAATATTTTGTAGTTGTTCCTTTAATGTTTAGACCTAAGGTCTTTTTTACTTCGCAATACTATTATATGTAAGCAATAATTATTTCGTATGGTTTTTATAGCCCCTAATATATCTGACTCCATGTTAAATGACCCCTTATAATTTTCCGGTAGATAAGAAACCTAGTCTTGCGGATTTTAATTTCTGTAGCCGTCTGTGAGTTGTTCGTGCGGAGCGACGGAATTTATGTAGAGTAAACATATTAGAAGGGCCTCGTAATAGACAAATAAATAAATAATTAACAAGATAACTCGGATACGTACATGATGCATGTGTTGTGCAATAAATTAATAGTCTTACATTACACTATAGGGTCGTCTTCTCGCTGGGTTATTGTCCTGTGTGTTTTCTTAGAGACTGATTGTTTGGCCTCGTTGAAGTCACTGCGTACATACAAGTGCATTCACATGATTGTGGAATACTTGTGATTGTAAAAAACAACTTAGGAATCCTAGGGTTGTAACCGTCTGTCTGACGGAAACCGAGCTATTTTCCCGCGATCTTTTATTAAGTAGAGGTAGGTACAACCCTGACATGTAACTCTCAATACGCGGTCCGTTGTGCCCTAACTCTTCAGCTGCTTAGTTAGCACCACTATTGAATCAAGGCCTACGCATGTGAGCTGCAAAAACCCCAATTACTACCGGCCTAGCTTTTTGCCTAAATCGATTCCAGAACCTTTACCAACGAAACGAACATTCTAGCAAATAGACATTATAAATGTGACGTTTATGACTAAATCATGCGCCAGTTTCACATCGTCACACGTGCCTGAGTGAAAGACGTAACATCGCGGGGCGCAGCTAGGGATACCATAATATGAATACTGTTATAGACAGTGCCATCCACGAAGACGCGCCCTTCTATTCTTCCTCCTTCCTTCCTCATAGTTTATAGTGTAAGTGTGCAACTTGCCACTAATGTTTGAGTATTATCAGTAGTACACATAGATTACCTATGAGTGCACACGCACACTACAATTAATACTCGGGTCATACTCGGAGCATCCAGCGACCCCCTCGATTAGATGGCGCGTATTCGTGGGGGGCACTATCTGTATTAAACAGTGACTTCAATGAAAACCCAAAATATGTGATTCGTGAATGTTTTCCGACCAATAAATCGGCGAGAAGCAATGTTTTGTAATTAAAAAAAAGTAGTTAATATAGTATTATGTCCATTAATGTGTATCATTTAAATTGTGGTGTCTATTCTGTGTTAGAGGTACCAGTTTACACAGACAATCTTAATTGATATTTTAATCCAAACACTGTCAATAAAGACGATTTTTCGTTGCTCTGCTCTACGAACTGTTAGTATATCAAAATATGCAATTAGAAGCATGTCATTGTACCATTGTCAAAAATTGAGATCTGTCAAAAACGTAGATTGTAAAAAACGTAGATCTGACAAAAAAGTAGAACTGTTAAAACGTAGATCTGTCAAAAACGTTGATTGACGTGACATTGGCCATGGGCAACCAAGCGGTTGTTGTCAACGTAATAGGATATATTGTGTATAAGCATTGTCTATGTAATCTGGCTCTTAGAGGTACTAATTTAATGCTAGTTGACTGAGTGAGCGGTGATAATGTGGATATTTTTTACAAAAATGATGGTTATAGTGAAAGGGAAAATTATAAACTATGGATACTCACCGGGCTCGCCCGTAATCCACGCGATGGTGATATTTTTGCAAAATGTGACTAAAAGAAGCAATACATTGTAATTTAATACGTCTTATCCTTTATTTACTAACTTTAAGGTGTATTTTTATTTAAGTTTATTAATATATATATGATATTTATATATATATATTATATACTATTCTATTGTGAATGTAGTTATTGATTTTGCGGTGATATTTACTAGAGCGGTATAGTTATCTTTTTTATAATGTATAAAGAATTCTAATTTGTAAATAGGTACTTAATCTATGTAATCTGTAAAAATATTGTACATATCTTTACGCTTGGATTATTTATAATGTAAACGATAAGGAGTTTTAGAAGTACGATGACATGTAATATATCAAGACGGCAGATGCTACGTATGGAGAAAACCAATATTCCAATTTAATCCACTAAAACGCCAAATGGATACAGCCAACACCAACATATTTGTATATTCGATTTGGCGATTCAGTGGATCTTATCACAGTGTAAAAAAGTTTCACAGAGAAGAGAGTAAATTACTACAAAAAAATACTAAATTGCATCCTTTTAAATTTGCTAGCAACCCGGATAACGAATTCCATCTAAGGATAAAGTCTTCAATGTTATCAAGTTGCTCATTTACACAGTTTAATATGTATGTACGTCGATTTTTTAACAACGACGTATTCCCGAGGGTTAAAAGACCCCACTTGTATGGTTTATATTTGATTTGACATTTACTTAATACACTGTCGGACCTTTTTACACTGTGACTACTCAAAATACCATAGACAGCTTCTAGTTTTTATTTAGAGAGCTTCTAATGGCGCAGACTACACGAATTGCATTTATAATGTAGAACTGATTTCCTCTTACTGTATTTTAATTTGTACTAATGTAGATATGCATAGACCCCATTAAATACTCTGAATGTATAGATAGACCGTCATACTCTTAGTTCGGATGTGTGCGTGCGGTAACGAGACGAAAGCATGTACAATAATACATATAGAAAAGTATTCAAATGGAATATGTAATAAAAATATTAAAATACAATTTGTTTCAATTTAGACCACCCATCCACTTGATACACACGTCAATTGATAGGTACTTGAAATAGTACTAAGTAATTCTATTTCAGAAAATAAGTCTCAATTTTACATATATAGGGATGTTTCTCTATAACCATATTCATATAAAAAAGTCATAACATTAACCTTGTTACTCGGCAACTCTTTCCTTGTGGGAATGCGTGAAGATGTATAAGAACCAAGTCTACAAATTGATATTAATTTGACGGAAAATTGATATTAATTTTCATTTAAATGCCAACGTTGGCATTTAAACTGGCAATGTGTTCTCAATCTGTGGTTCCTAAAATATTCTTACTTATCTGTACACCTAAGCGGGGTACATGCGTTGTATTGTAGTATATCCCACACTAAAAGGTTTTTTTATTTCTACAATAAAACCACTGGACGCAATCTATAAAAATAATTTAATATTACTAATGACATTGCCGACGCAACACTTACCCAGTAACATTCAAACTACATTGGAATTCCAATCCTATAACAAAGCGACTACAGTACATATTTGACTAACTTCAACGGCTCACGAGTTCGTTGCTACATAGAGTACTATTATACAAGTCTTACATAATTAAACTAGTAAATATTGAAGTTTACTCATCTCGGAGTATGGGGTTACCATCGGCGTAGAACTGTCAACAATTACGAAAGAGAAATCTCTCTACTTACATCGAATAGCTGCTCATTTAAGACAGATTTCAGAATAGATTCCACCTTTAATCAATACATTTTCTGACTGACCTTATAGGATATTTTAATTTAAGCTTTACCCACATTAGTATAAAGTTCAAATTACTATGTTACTTCACAAGCTCGGCAATGTTATTTACAACTAGTGATATGTTTTACAATGGAATTACTTCATAATACACATATACTATTAAAATTTGCATCACAAACAAACTTAACAAAGCACCCGCTTATTACAAAGTGGTTATAGGCTTTGGCCATCTTCACATAGGTGCCACATAGCCCAGAAGATATATAAAGACAGAAGACAGATATATAAAGGCAGAAGTATATAAAGACATTCTGTTTTACTTGTCATACATTTTTGGATTTCTTCTCAGATGTATATATATATATATTACAATATGTATACATGTATATATATATATCTTTAGCCATCTTTGTAATAATTGGGCCATTGTGTAAAGCTAATATAATTGTACATATACAAAATGCCAATAAAATGTATTTTAAGATCACAAGCCTTATAATAGGACTACTCTATCAATACGTACAAAGTCGACTATAATATGTAGTCAATCTACACAGATCGTAGTCGCAGTACAGACAAAATTGCATCTTATTTACAGCTATACAGTGGCGATAATTGAGGAAATGGAAACACGTTTTGTTTTACGTTACAAACTACCACGAAGAGGTATTTTTTTTGTATAAGTAAGATTATTCGTTTAGGGAGGTTTTATATGATCACGCTACTTCCCAATTTAGTAAAGAAATAATTATAATAACTAAATTGGAATTGGAACCTCGGGACAATTCCACACAAATTGACATAGCCCCAAATCAAGCAAAGCTTGTGTTATGGTGACTAGACAACAATATATTATAGATGCATAGGATATCCAAAACTAAGGCACAAATACTTGTGTTCATCACACAAATATCTGCCCTCAGCGGGAATCGAACCCGCGACCTCATCATGTTTCGCATTCAGGAGCGAAACCACTAGACGAGACCGTCGATAAAATTAAATACTGGTGAAACCACGGAGCAGTTAGTACGATATATACGATTTCGTAGAAAATTATACAGTTATATATTACAGTTAAATGCGTAATAGGACAAACATATTGTTAGTTTCTCAAAAAACCTAAAAAAACTGTTTCGACGTCAGTTCTCTGTGTACTAACAGACCTCTTTCGCACAAATACAAATCGGTCGGACGCTTGCAATACAAATATGTATCTACAATTAAATAAATATTGTGCATTCGATTGACATCCAAATAAATGAAGGTGACTGGATTAAATTGACTATAACTTTTCTCCCAATAATTGTCGATTCGACTGGATAATGTGAATGAAATTCAAAATGCTTATGTATAAAAATATACATAAAAATTATACAATATATCTTCACGTGTATAGGTGGTACGCCCTGTTATGTTTTTTTTTTATCACTACTATACATACTTCTTGGAATTTCTTCTCAAGAGTATGCAGGTCTCCTCTCGATGTTTTTCTTCACCGTAAAGCTCGATGTGTGACTAATCACTGTACTTGAGTTCAGAAAAACTCATTGGTACAGTCGGG
>JACCPG010004045.1:0-30506 GCA_016069955.1 Drepana arcuata | reverse complement strand
ACACGAGATGGAAAGAATGAAAAAGATATTGAAAGAAGGATAACCGCCGGAAATAAGGTGAATGGAGCCATGTCGGCGTTGATGGGTAGTAAAAGTCTGAGCAAGAATGCTCGAGTTGCTGTCCACAACGCGATATTGGTACCTACCTTATTGTATGGCAGCGAATCCTGGGTATGTCAGAGGAAGTATGAAAATAGCTTGAATGTAGTCGAGATGCGATCTCTTCGAAAAATGTGCGGCGTAACGATATTAGATCGAATCCGCAATGAAGAGATTCGCAAATCAACTGGCGTGAATGAGGGCGTGATTGTAAAGACGAAGAAAGGCATGTTACGTTGGTTTGGACACATAGAAAGGATGAGTGAAGAAAGATTGACGAAACAGATATACAAAGCAAAGTGTGTGCAAGAAGAGGCAGAGGAAGGCCACGTTCCAACTACCTGGATCAAATAGATCGGACTCTGAAGGACGGGAACGTTAAGAGTACTCCAAACCGACGAGCATGTATGAAGAGACTGATGAATGTGGACGAAGCGAAAGAGGTATGTAAGTCTAGAGAGAACTGGCGCTCTATACTCTCTGCCTACCCCGTTAGGGACTTGGCGTGATGATATGTATGTATGTATAAAAATGTGATTTTTTTTAAATAAAATTTTCTTTTTATTCACACTGTTATTATTTTATATTTATTTAAATTTTTAACACTATTCTTAATTTAAATTTATTAAAATTTATTTTCTATTTTTTAGTTCGGTTTTCTATAAAAAGCGTGTTTTTTAGTTTTTTTTAAACTATTATTTATTTTTTACAACGCACATCTGATAAAAAAATGCGAAGGAACAACTCAATTACATTAACAATTTAGTTATTTCCGCACTATTTCTATGAGAATATCAGGCTTGTTCATTGAGACATAAAAAAGTTAATGAATCATGAAAGGGTCCGGTAAAAGAACGAAGAAGCTATTTTGGTGCAATCAATCTTAATTCACTAGTCTACTTCGAAGCTAGTGGCAACTAACGTGAGTAACTGAGCTAAACATCGCTAAACCGAACAAGGAAAACCACTTAACAAATAATATCCAAGTAAAAGTGATAGAAAAATAGAGGAAGCAAATAACACGAGACACGGCAAAGTGGAAATTATTATCAAGAATAGGTGCGCCGCGATTTCATCAGCGTTTGAATTCATTAGATGTTGTTATTTTTTTGGAATAAGACATATCGTATGTTTTAATCCAGCTAATAATCTCTATGAAAAATATAAACCCATTAAGTTCAGTAGGTTTTTTTCGCATAAGAGGACAAACACGCATTTATAATATACTTGTTGTCCCGCCTAGCTTCAATTGGGTAAACAAATAAAAGCAACGGACCCATTGGCGCCATCTATCGGGTCCAATTGTGAATCTAAATCATTCTCGAATCCACCTGAAGAAACAGAAAATTTCAATAAAATCGGTGCAGCCGTTTAGACCTACTATTCTATAAATAACATACATACAAACATTCACATGTCTATATAGAAGTTAGGATATTAAGTAGACATATGACGAGGAAATAAGGACTTGGAATCAGCGAACAGGATCCCGAAGGAGGTTTGTTGACTTTATATAATGAAATATTAAATTGGAACTCGTGGCACGTATTTTTTCAATAATTCGAAATATGGAGACTGTTTACATTCGATTTTGTTACTGGAAACGACCAGAATCACGAGATATCAGAAAAAATAATATGTTATTCGTAGAAGACATGCCGAAAGATAAAATATTAATTTTGAATTATCACCTTAATACTTATAATCTCATAAAGGAAGAAAAAAAAGGGTAGGTACGTAATATATTATGTGACCTATTTGCATTTTTTACCGCTCTCGGTGCCAAGGCAAAAAAAAACCCTTAACCCTACATAACTAAAGAGAATATTAAATGTTTACAGACCAAAAACTACGAGACGGAATAATTTTTACAAAATGAGTAATTTTTTATGGTGTTCAAACGCAGTCTGCTCGAAAAAGGATAATCAGGTTAGAATATTGATTCACCTTTACCGGTAAAGTGCTTTAGGTATCACTGCTTCCACGGTTTTAGTCAAAGAATTGCACATATTTTCTGTCTGGTACAGTACAATATAATGTAAGCAGAAGAACCGTAAGAAGTGTAAGAACCGTATTGTTTGCGGCTTAGTGAGCGATGTATATTGTGTCTCTTTTGCCACTTCCTAGATAGAGTATATATTGCGTGTTACGTGAGGAGTAATATATGGTCATGGTAAGTGATTACGCCGCTCTTCTTCTATTTGTTCCCGTTGTTTCAGGGTATTTGATCACGTCACGTCACGAGATCACGTCGGGGTCACCAAATGATTACGACGATCATCGTCTATTTGTTCCCGTTGTTTCAGGGTATCAGATCACGTCGGGGTCACCAAATGATTACGCCGATCTTCATCTTCTTTGTTCCCGTTGTTTTCAGGGTATCAGATCACGTCGGGGTCACCAAATGATTACGCCGATCTTCATCTTCTTTGTTCCCGTTGTTTTCAGGGTATCAGATCACGTCGGGGTCACCAAATGATTATGCCGATCTTCATCTTCTTTGTTCCCGTTGTTTCAGGGTATTTGAATAGCGTGTTGATGTTTCGGTTGTTTATTGCGTAATGGCGTCCGTCGTAAGGCCGTCAATCACGTGACCGACGCCGCTATCTTTTTAAATATATATTTGGCGTTACATATGGCCTGAACAGTAAGTGTAAGAAGATGGAAATAAATAAATATGAATCAATTATTGTGAATTGTTAATAAAACAAACTATATACACAATTGATTCAAATTATGTGTTTAATGAAAATAACACATTATCTTAGACAAATAAGTACGATGAAGTATCTATCCCGTCAAATAATTCCGCAAAAATCCCACAAACTTACCTTTAAATTTAGCAAAACTTTACGCTGAAGTTGTCAAAGGGAGATACGATGAAGGCATTTTGGGCGTCAAAGATAGATAGGCAGTGTCAGCGGGCGATAGAAGGGTCTGATTATAAGGAATTTTGTGAGGACTCGTGCGCGCTATCGCCATTCAACCTATGAACATCAATTCGATTAAAGCCATAGATAGCTGTGAAACATACCAAAGTGTCTGCCAATGAATCAGATACGTCATTTTAACGAACAAATGAAGAAAGATCGTTGATTCACGACAAGGTTATGGTAAGTTTTACTTATAACCGTCAAAACTGCATGTTCTATAAGCATTTTGTAAAAAACCAACTTTTGTTGAAAGTAAAATCTACAATTAGCCTTTAATGTACAAATGTCCGAAAGTACAAAAAGGATTATACCTTTTATAAAAAGAAAAATTTTGCAAGTATGTAAGGGTACTGTATATATGCATGATTATCATCTCGCCTTAGTTAACTATGCTCTCACTAATAACGCTGATATACCGTTTAAAAGCCCACCCATCAAGCGTCAAGATTTAGATTATGCCTCGGTTTCAACGCAGACTACTTTATCCTATGAATATTTCACATGAGCCTCGTGTTATTTTGGGGTGAAAGAAAAGCCCTTTTAAAATGCGGTGAGCTTCGCCACAGCTTTGATGTTATTAACGCTTTGAGCTTTTTATGTAGAAATGCGTTTAAAATTAACGAATTGACGAAGACCATTTAGTTGTGAAATTCACAATTTGAATTGGGAATTATCTCCCCAACCTTGCGCCGGCTGGGGTCGCGGTCACTGTACGCGCTTTCCGCTCACATTCAGCTTACTGCGCCACCTTCAAAGCCCTCGCGAATGATAATGTGATAGCATCATGCTCAAACAAGCGGTCGCGCTCGGGGCCTACTCTAAACCCCAACAGGAACTTGTCTCTCAGCAGCAGATCCAGAGCAGTTCCAAACTCATAATACACTGCGAGTCCTCTGCCCATTCTTCGATGTTCCTTACAGAAGTGTTTATAGTATTAACTTCATAACATATAACTTACATAAAGTCTACCGCTGTATTATTTCTAATTTAATATTTATAAGAAGGACAAATTATCTTTTTAACTGCAAAAGAACCGAACACTTAAAGATAGGAACGTCATGAGTATTCGAAACCGGCGAGCACGCTAGACTCCGAGTGATTGAATATATCATCACGCTGACATCTATAAGCATAGATTGATCGTAGATGTATGTCCCACCAAAAATAGTTTCATTTAAGTTGTTGCCAAGACGAGATCATATGGCTCGCACTGTCAAAAAGCTATGCCTCTAACTATACATGCCGTAACTCTACAAGCTTTTGCACACTCTACACCGTAGTCATCGTATAAAAATCTCGCTTGACCGTTTCGCTATAAATGGGCGTAAGGTGAAAAATGAATTCACTGCTCATTACTCTTCCGTTTTACCATAATTTATGTAGAAACGAAACAGCCAAGCCACATATTTTGACTCAGGTGTAGTTTCTAAAGTTAGGGCTTTGGAGTAAGGGCGTGTACAGCTAGTGCCATCTACCACGATTCTTCCCTTTAGTTTATAGTGTAAATGTAACCTTCCACTATGTTTGAGTATTATCCGTACACACCTGATCACTTATACTCGGACAATAGATATACTCGGGTCATACTCCCCGCATCCCGCGACACCCTCAAATAGAAATTGGTGGGGCGCGACTTCGTGGATGGCACTATCTGTACGGTTAGCTTGGCTGATACCAAGCAGGTGGCAAAAACAGTAAAAAAAACCGCATTATTTACACAACAAACCTGAATTTAATAAAATAACAAGCGTGGTAAAGGCACTTGTACCCGAGTCGCTCCCTGCGGACTGAAACATGATACTAACGTGTAATTGCACGCATTGGAAACATCCCTAATTGCCACCATAGTGTACCAGTGCTGGTGCAAAATAACCGTAATACGAGACATTGGATTGCTGCGCAAGTAGGCGAAGTCTCGTTTGCAATTTAAGTTAAGCAAGGTTCTTATTTCATGAAAAGCGGTGCTCCGTGTTCTGTCTCGCTTGAAATTTTATTTCATAAGTAGATTTTTTCTCTGGAAACAATAATAAGAATAATGAGTTATCCTCAAGCCTTCCTTCTCTCAGTACAATTACTGCTCCCCGAAGGGGTTGACAGAGAAATATTGTAGGTACCAACGTGACAGATGCCGACTCCATCGCCATTACTCAAGTACGACTATACATACGTCTTTGAATGTCATCTCTAGCGTATGTAGGTTTCCTCTCTATATTCTTTATAGGTGAAATCGGCGTCAACTATCTAGTCTATCTCGTGGACACTAACATATCTTATCACCAAAAATGGGTGTAATGTCTATCCTTTGTGGAAAGACATGAAGAAAAAAAAGATTACCATGAACTTACAAGAGTCTCAAATTTTATACAAAGCCACGATAACAATGTCTTGAATAACTTTCACTCCTATAACAGAAGAGATAAAATAAGAAAGAACGATCAGGGCTAAGAACAGAAAAATATCAATAAAAACTACAAAACGTTACATAACTCATTATAAGATAAGACTTTTTCCATAAATAACTGATCAAAAGTGTTTTGCCGCGCCGGGCGCTGGCAAAGTTTCCATCGCAAGCATCGAATAATCTAACTTTATCGTATCCTGGCATCCCATCGTTAGCCCTTCATTTCAGATTATTAGATCCGTGGCCGAGTGGTTTAAGAAGTCATATATAAAGTAGATAATTATCTTTGGAAATATGCATTTTCTGAGCTGAGCTATTTGTTTTATTATAATTTTAAGAGAACAAAAAAAATCCTAATGTCTATGAACCTTAAATTATTTACAGGTATATATATATATATATATATATTTTTTCATAGACTTTAGGTAGTTAAGTCGACGATTCTTTAGGAGGTTGATGTTTCCATTATTTTCGACATACTTTTTATAGCATTCCTCAATAAGCGTGCTATGAGTATTTAATGCCAAAATATTTTATAATATAAGAAAAGCAGATTAGTCGTTGCTAAAGTTAAAGCGTCCAAACAAATTCTACCTCTTTGTAATATTGCATGGGGCGTATGTAACGCGTCAAACGCACGACACATCAATAATGCTAAGGTGTATCTTTATTCAAACTAGAATTTCAAGCTGGCAGTGCTTGCAGCCTATTCCAGCGTAAAGTCGATTCAATTATGCTTCTATTTCCGTGACCATAGAGAATCCAACTACAGACATTTAATTGAAACCACAGACCAACACGAGTCCTCACCAACACCACCACATGCATCAAACATATTATAGGTATTATATATGAAACGATTGTGCAATTGAAAAGCCTTCCCAAAAGCTGAGTTTATGAATTAGTAACTTTTAACAGATGACCTGTTATTGATTGATGATTTGTCCTATTGGGGTTAAAGTATCTGTTTATTTCTCTATTCTTCATCATGACCCGTGGTGGTCGAGCTTGCAACGCCAGGATTGCTACCTTAGTCCGAATCCCGACTGTACCAATGTCTATTTCTGGGCTTAATTATAGTGATGAGTCACCCCGCAGCTTCACGGTGAAGGAAAATATCAAGCGGAAATTTAAAGATATATCATAAGTTACGCTCTTGAAACGGTGATCGACTCGCCATTTGTCTACGTTAGCACCCAAAATATATCTCCGGCGAAAAGTGGACGTTTAGAAGGTACTACTCACTATTTGTTATAGTTTAAATATTATATCCTCACGCCTTCCTACAAGGGTCCCCGAAGGAGTAGGCAGAGGTGTATAGGTAATACCCACACACCCACATTCCGCCAGAGGTATATTAGGTGCCAACGTGACAGATGGCGAGTCCATCGCCGTTACTCAAGCACGACTATATATACGCCTTTGAATTTCTTCTCAGACGTATGCAGGTTTCCTCTCGATGTTTTGCTTTACCGTAAAGCTCGTGGTGTGACTAATCACTGTACTTCCGTTCAGAAAAACTCATTGGTACAGTCGGGATTCGAACTTGCGACCTTAGCGTCGCAACTGCTCGAACCACTCGGCCACCACGGCTATATTATATAAATATTATATTATATCAGAACAGCATAAATAACACAGATTCACTCTACAATTATTGCTATTTCATAACAACAACAATCCGAAGCATTTAAGAAAATGCGAGTTATCAATCACCCATGCGACTAATTATCTAATGAGCTTACGACAAACGACAGCGTAGCAATAACACGGTTTAATCGTTCCACTTGAATATAAGTGGCTGTTTCGGGAAGTAGGTCATCTCCCTCCATTTCCTTCAATAAACACTCTCGTTCCTATCTCGTGTGTGGTTTAAATCTATTTACTCGTGAAAGGATCACATGAATGCGTCTTAATTTCATCAGATTATCAAAATATTGAAAATAATATTTGGAAGTGATAGGCATGTGACAAAACTCTACGAGGAATATCTGCAATTGGCAGTAGAGGAACTGCTTGTACTGAATTAGATCAGATCAGATGTGCGCTATAACTGGAATCAATCAGCTATGGCATACGCTGGTTCTAATCTAAAGCACGTTGTATGTTTGTTTTAAATTGTAGTGTAATTAAAAATATACTTGGCTCAAAAGGACAAGCATTGTACGAAAGTAAATATTATTCAAACAAAAAGGGATGTAGTTTTACATTACGATGGATACTTTATGCATTGAAAGAAACTTGGCATTACTTTCAATAAGCTTGAAGGCCCTCTCATACAATGACCTTATTTATGGCGTGATGAAGGGAGCTGATGAGTTTTCCATTCATGAAATAGTGTAGCTCGTAAGTCCTAAATCTTCATACACAGAAGACAAACAAGAGACGATGATGATAAATAGTATATAGCGTAGAACATAACATTATTATTGAGATTTTTGTGACATATATTTTATGGATAGTCAGTTTATTTATTTATAATTAATTTATAATAAATAAATTAATATATAATTTAAATTGATATGTATGTAAGTTAAAATAGCCTCATTATTTAGCCATTTTTACCTTGAATAGTAATACCTACGTTTATGTGGCAGTAATTGTATTGAGATAAATTGCAGCTACTAACTGCGATCCATTCTGGCGCCCAACGTGGGGTAAAGATAAAACTTATCCCATGTTGGGCGCCAATGAAATCGCGATAGTAGCAAATATGTAATATATTACCTACCTCTTTTCAACTAAGAGCCACCCTTGGCCTCCATGTTCTGTCCAACGACGATGATGAGTATGATGAAGACTAGGAGCAATACAAGGATACAGCATATCGCCACCGCAAGCATTGCAGCGTGCTCCCCCAGCTTGGCAGCGCTCTTCGCAGCGCACACTTGCGCTGCAATTAGCGTCGCTGCAACTATGCGCGTGTTCGTCGTGCAGGAATATTTTTTTTAGTTAGTTATTTAGTCACTGACAATAGCCATTATTTTTTTGTAACGATTAGGCCGTTGATAAAAATTTTTCAAATGTTATAGATAGTTCCAAAGTTGAATTTCAATACCATAGACAATGTCGTGTTGTTTGCATTCGTTTAAAAATTGTAAATTCGAATTATTTTTGCTCAATATTGATTTACATAGACTTCCATAATAAAAAATACCGGAATGCCTTTTATTGTTCACTATTTTCAAAACTGATGTATTTCAAAGTATTGATGTATATTTTTATCCATTTATTTCACTTTAAAACCAGAATACGTATATACATATATATGCCCGTAGCTACACCATCGCCGAGGAAGCGAGAAAAAGAAATTATAAAGCAATCAAAATTCGTGTCATACGCCATATCTAATATTCATAATGTCCTAATCTTGTACATTAAAATTTCAGTCGCGTCTGTCGATTTCACCCACCATTTAACCTCAGGCCAAATTATAAAAAACGCTACACAAAACGTACGTATAATATAAGCTGTACTCAGCTAAAGTAGATATCTACCTCGATTCAAGCACCTATCTCTGTTATAATCATCCTCCGATTGAGAAGCGACAAAGGCTGGCATTGCTTCGAATTCCTTTTTATAGCAGATCTCAGTAAAGACCTTCCTGCACTGTTGCAGCTATGGTTTTTATATGATAATTAAACTTTTATCAATAAAAAATTACAAATGAATAACTCCCACACTAGACAATGCCTGTCCCGTGTGAGAGATATACTTATATACATACACATTCGCATACCCACACAAACACATACCTCTTGCGGGAACCAACGTCACTTGCGTTAGGTTTTTAGCTTGATAAAACGCTGTTATTATTGTTTATCATCGCGCAGAGGTGTAACGACACCCTCTTTTGATAAACGTGGCAGATCCATCCATCCATCCTCTTAATGGTCATTCTCGTGTACATACACCGACTAGTTTGACGTTTGATTAAAGCTCATGATCGCAATGATTGGTTAAACGCTTGAAACCAGAGCCTTTGTCATTGGAAAGTCCATCCAAACTCATCACAACTGCGATTCAATTATCTTTGGCACAAACAGGTCGACGTACTAAATAATGTATATAGTATTACTATAACACGTACTATAGATCCTGTCATACTGCACGCAACCATAAATGCGTATTCTAGACGATATAGGGACTATAAAATAGTAATACCTTTCTTTCGACATGATTTGTCACACCGACTAAAGAACTCTATATACGCTTTTTGTGAAGTCGTAATATTTTTTTTATTTAATCATTACAAACTGCTTCTTTGTGTGTCTTAACATTATTGTAACCGAGGTTTGTGTAGAAAAATCTCACCGACAATTGTTTGCACAAACATTTTAAATTAAAAAAATAATACCTGATACCTTAACTCTTTCGCTTTAGAAAAAAGACTTTCATAACGAAGCCGGTATTGTTATTATGAACAGTAATGATTTGTGAAATGAAAATACCTAACATTGGGGAACCACTGGCATTTTTTCATTCACGCTCGACGGATTTCAATCTCGAATAATAGAACCAGCCTGGCAGCTATTTTATGTTAATACTGTGATTTAGCTGTGTTTTTTCCTGGTTTGTAGAAGCTGTGAATCGATAAGGTAAGGCTGGGGTGACAAAATAAATGGCGCAAGGACCAAAATGCCATAGAGCTAAAAGGAATTTAGAACTTTCCATTGGTCGTTATATAGTGGATGTGTGGGGACTACCCATACACCTCTTCCTACCCCTTATATTATTATTATATAACTACCAATGGCATACGCAACAAGCTTAAAAATCTTGTATAATTAACATATAAAGAAAAAAAAATTATAAAACGCATTACAATGAAACACAGATATAAAATCATTACAGTACTTTTAATTGCACAATCTTAACATTGTACGCGATTACTTAAACCACATAGCCCTCGCGTCTACTATTTAAAAAAGAACGGGATTAAATCACGTGACTGTACTTGTATTGAACTATTAAATCACGTGATTGTATTTGTATTGAACTATGGTGGTACGGTTTACAGTAGATTCTGAGTATAGTAATATAACTTATTTAGCAATATTTATAGACGAACTCTCGTTTTAATTTAACAGATTGCGAATACGTCTGCGTTTCTCAAACACAACTAACTGTACATGCATTTTTGGTCTTCTCGAACATATGCAGGTTGAGACCACCGGGGCTGGTGAACTTTTAAACCACTCGGCCACCAACGCTTTCTAATTAATGCGCACATTTACTGGAAATCAGGAAGCTTCACAAAATTTCCCCTGACTGGATTGTTGATTGTAAACGCTGAATGAACGACCGGCCATTGTTTGTAAGAGATTAATCGGTACATTGGAAATAATTGTAAACGCCATGAATAAATAGCTTTGAGACGTGGAAATTAATTATTTTATTCGCAAGAAAGTAATTTAAGTAACTAATAACTTTAACACGATAACTTTAACTTTAATCGATTTACACACACACACGCACACCTTGCTACAAAGGTCCCTGAAATGGTACACAAGACTCACTCTTTTGTCTACGAGACGAGAATAATTCAACGTTTATCTCTGACGTTAGTTTATGGTCAGAAAAATCAAGGACGTCACTTCGTTTCTGAGGTAGATAGATGAGTTATCATTAGGAGACGGATGATTTACGAGGAAACAACAAAAACATTCGCTGGTCTCATATCGGTCGGTTTTTGTGACACGGGCATTCGCTGTCACTCCGCGTGATATGTGGCCAGTTTGTTTCACGTTGTTAGTGCACACATGTCACATTAGAAGGATTTTAATAAGCACGTGAAAAAGTTTTTATTACTTATATCCTCACAAGGGTCCATAACGTGGCCCTTGTTGGCAAGGACTCTATATTTCATAAGCATTGCAAAATAAAAATCGTACAGAGTACAAGCTAATACACGAAACTCAACTATACTATAGCTACCGTTCGTTCTAGAGACGATATTAGATACTGCTTACCAACTGCACTATTGTTCTGATAGACATCAATGTCACTAATCAACCTAGCCTAGCATAGACTACGCCTGTATACATATCAATCCAAAAGCTCCACGTTCCAACATCACTATATTAGTACGTACATCGTTCAAATTAATATTCTCTCATTTTCAAGGATAGAAGAGATGTGTTCAAATGTGTGAGACAATAATACCCTCATCTCTATGCAATGTGTAATGCAATAAAGGCATGATATATTAAACACAGCCCCGCCATTGTGGGCTAAATGACGCTACGGCGAGTGTGAAGATACTCGTATAAATAAATATATTACCCTAAGCACTACCTAATGTGTTGTGCCTTTGTGTTGCAGGCAACTACTAATAATATTCGGTAGCTACCTACAAATATATTAATTATTTATGTCTGTCCGTCTGTTTGTTCTGGATAATCTGCGAGACGGTTTGACCAATTGGGACGAGACTCTCATTGATGAGAGATGTCAAATTATAAATGTATCATAGGTAACTTTTATTTAATGACGATGAAGGGAACGACGTCTGTATGTATAGAGACACTACTTGGCGTGATGATATAGAAAATTATTAAATTTTATTTAAAGTATTTATTATAGATAATAGATAATAATATATCCTCCCTTCCACAAGCGTCCCCGAAGCGTATTATATCGTGTATTGTGTTGTAGAGGAGCCTTATGTGCCCTATAATTGAAACTCTATATGTTATAAATACCCTTTAATATTGGGAAAATTAAAAAAAAAGATTGTGGTTATAACGAAATTCGAATTAGTAATTTAAATGTAGGTATCGTGTTTCTCTGTACGTCTAACGCAATACATTACAATGTCTACTTGTTCGACAAGGTACTATGAAACCTGGGGCGGATACTTGCCTTACTGCAGGAACATGTCATGTGGGTGGTTTATAGTTCCCAGATCAAGTTACGAAAGAGGTCATCACTATGGACATGCTATGACATGACATTCTATTATAGATCGACTGTAAACTTACATCTAAAATTCACCTTTAATTTAATAGACCTAGAACTTTAATTGCTTTGACATCTTCTCCCGAAGAGTCCGAACATTATATGAACATTTCCAATTCAGTAAAAAAGGAACAAATACCTTCGTTTCAGACCATTTTGTGCCTTCCTCAGTTACATTAGAGTTTCAAATTATCTATCTCGAAAATTCCAGAGACAATTTAGTTTCCAAGGTGGGTTTGAGATTTATTTCCCTGGAAGTAGAAGTGTTCCCGAGATCGAACATCAATAGCTTAAACTCGACTTAAATTAGGATTTTATTTTAGTATTCCTTCAGAGAAATCATAAAATTGTTATCGCAGGTTGGTACGTGTCATGTGTAGATCTAGGAATCTAAATGCGAATATCTATAGCGCTTTACTTCAAACCTCTCCCCCTCTTACTTCGGGATCTATTTAACAACTATAATTATACCTACACAAGGGTTTCCAAAGGGGTAGGCAGAGGTGTGTAGGTAGTTTCCGCCGGAAAATTGTTTTAGGTGATAGAAGCCGTGGTGGCCCAGAGGTGCGAGTAGTTGCCTGCGACACAAAGATCTCCAGGTCGAATACCGACTGTATCAATGAGATTTTCCAGCAATGTTTTTGAAGCCCGACTATGACTTCGACTTGAATTTCTCCTCAAACACATGTAGTCAATGTTTTCCTTCATCGTAAAGCTCGTGGTGTGAATGATCACTGTAGGTACTTATGATAAAAAAAACGCATTGGTACAGTCGGGATTCGAATTTTTGTTTCTTATAAGAAAACTTATATTCACACAAATATGTAACCTTGGCACCTAATATACCTCTGGCGGAAAGTGGGTGTGTGGGTATTACCTATACACCTCTGCCTACCCCTTCGGGGACCCTTGTGGGAATGCGTGAGGATATATTATTATTATATATTATTATATAAATATGTAACAAATATCAAAAATATATTGTAAACGATCATACGACTCAATTTTCAAACAAAATAACACACGATAAGCCCGTGTTATCATTTCCACACAAGCCATTTAAAAGGAAATATATGCGTATGTCGATATTAAAATTCATCTCATCCCTTATCGATTCCCTTTATAAACGGATAACAGGCAAGGTCCGGACGGTTTCAATAGTGGACCCGGACCAAATGGGTTCTTGGTTATGATGGGCCTAATATCCCCATAGTGGGACAAAGACCCGCTCTGAATATACATGATGGCCGGTACACGACGTCGTACAGAGAAAACGTATATTCAATTATGAAAGCTATCAGAACTTAGGATGTACGTAATAAATGTAAGCCGTTTTTCATGTAATCTTATCTTATTGCGTCATATAGATAGGAGACAAATATCTTATTTTTACAACGATGAATCGGAATTTATGAACATTAACAACAATTAATAATATTTACAAAGAACAGTTGAAACTAACTACTTACAGATCCTAAATACATCGAAATTAAAGTGCGTGTGGGTACTACTGCTACTAAAAATAATGGCACAGTACATTACCAATTTTTTTTTATTTTTAATTCATTTTTCAATTATGCACATTGATACTGAACTTAAAAAATTGCAAAATAATATCTTCTCAAATTAATGTCGTGCTTGAGAGACTACGACGGATTTGACATCTGCCACGTTGGCCCATCTGTCACTTTGGAAACAGGGAACCTCATTGCTTAACCCTTCGGAGGTCTTTATGCGAATGCTTAAACTTTATAGGCAATAGGTATTCTACTAACTAAATATTGTTACGAAGAATAATTCAGTTACTTACTACGTAGACCACATCAGAACCAAGGTTCGTATCGGAGAGTTTAATAATTGATTTAATAGCTGGCGAATAGTAACGTAGCTAATTGATTGGCAAACTTAGTTAATGCTTCATATAATTGACATAATTCGACCTCATTGAGTTAACATACATTTGCACACCATTTTGATGTATAATAATAGGAGCTTTGATTTGATAATCCTATAGAGAACCACGGATTTGTGAGTTGTATACTAGGAAATATTTAAGTGATATTAGTAATATTAGTAAATATTAGTGTATGTGCACGCATCATTATGAGCTTATATTACTGCCATGTTCTTGAATAAAACGTGGTATCCTTAGATTACCACGAGTAATGTTCACTTTGAATCTTAAGTACTTGAAGTTATTCTATCTGTTATTTTATTAAATGAGACAGCACTAAATTTGCACAAGATTTTTTTATTTGATTATATTCAAACAATGATTGTTTTTGGCTGCATTTAACACAAATTATGTTTTTACTAAATATAACTGAATAATAGTAAGAAAATAAGATTAATGTAATGGCAACACTTCTAATAACGTTCGGGGCTGGCCGCTACACAATTTAAAAAGAGGTTTTAATTGGAACATCTGCGGATGTCATCGCTACGTCATATGCCAGTAGCTTTACCAGTATTTGTATTGTATGCTATCTGTGCGACGCGGTTTGTTACTAGTTATAACATTAGCTAACTGTCACCGGTAGTTCCATTATTTGACAGACCAACAGACAAACAGAAAGATAAATAGACAGACATAAAAAAGGTGTTTTGTTATATTAGTAGTAATAATAATATATCCTCACGCCTTCAGTACTCACTCACCCACTTTCCGCCAGAGATATATTTTAGGTGCCAACGTGACAGATGGCGAGTCCATCGCCGTTACTCAAGCACGACTATACATACGCCTTTGAATTGCTTCTGAAGCGTATACAGGTATACTCTCATGTTTTCCTCGCCGTCAGTAGTACCGTACGTACTTTCAAATGTAGTTACAACAATAAACTATCAGATTGATATTACTAACACATACATTTTATTAGGACACGAGTATAGATATGAAATAGTCCGATAACAAGGAGGGCAAGTTAGTTACTCTTAGTGCAAGTGTTCTTAGCTTTCCTTCGTATCGTATCTCCCCGCCGGCTAACGAGCCTTAGGAAAAATCTCATTGACTACAAAGAGGTTATACTTATTTCGGTATTGGAACTAGCCTCATTGCTTTCCTTAGGAAATGAGAACGAATTGGGTATTTAACGGCATATACATTACACAACAGTATATACCTTAGTACATAAATGTATTTGGTTAAACTGGTGCTAAAAACAAAGTACGAGTATGTATGTACGTGTTCTGAAAGTAATTGTACTGTTTGCTTTATATATAAATAAATTTTATGTATTGGAATAAAATCCACATTGAATATCGTTTTATATACATACGTGTTTATCTCCTCGTAAATGGTTAAACCGATTTGGATGAAATTTTGTGTGTATATTTGAGTGGGTCCCTGGATGGTTTAAAAATCGATTGGACCCCGTTAGGACGCCCTGCGATCGTGTTTCAGGATAGTATTGCACCCTAGCGAGCTTCACCGTAAAGCTCGTGGTGTGACTATTCACTGTACTTAAGTTCAGAATAACTCATTAGTACAGTCTGGATACGAACTTGCAATCTTTGTGTTGCAGGCAACTACTTTAACCACTCGGACGACTCGACTATGTCCATGTGTAATATACGCTAACCCCAACATATTCGCGCTAGTCCTAGTCCTCTCATCTGAATGATAAAATAAATATCTTAAACAAACTTGTGGTATACAAAATAACATAGTCATCATTATACAATAGCCCATTAATTATAAACCTTATCACCATAGCAAGAAGTGCAGTATAGGCTGGGTAGAGAGTGGAAAGTACGCGGGTACTTCAAAATATTGGTATCTCGATCAATGACTACATATCTAGCAGCACTAAGCCTGCGATAAGGTTTAATAAACTGGCAGCCATATTTTGATTAAAAAAAGTTCACATATGAAATACATACGCAAAATAATTATACGTTTTTTTTTTTATATATTGGCCAAGTTTGACAGCGCGTGATGTTCAATGCACATAGTGTTAATTCCTAAGTAATTTTTATGTTGAAATATTTGCATTGCAGGCGAGAATACTCGAGCCACATGGCTACCACGACTTTTACGCATAATATAACTATAATTTTGCCGTGTTATATATACACGGCAAGTTTATAGTTAGATACTTGCCTTGGTGGTTCGAATCCCGACTGTACCAACGATATTTTCCGAGCTTACGTACAGCTATAAGTCACACCACGAAATTTACAGTGCACGAAAACATCGTGAGGAAAACTGCATACGGTTAAGAAGAAATTCAAAGACGAGTAATGGATTCGTTAGCGGCTAAAATATATCTCCGGTAGAAAAATGGATGAGTAGATACTACCAGAGTAGAAGACGTGAAGATATATTAAGATATATATATATATATATATACCTCGCTTGTTATACGTAAATGGCGTTGTTTGCGATGTCCCGGGCCCAATCGACAAAATAAGGAAGAAAACCACTCAAAGTTGTCAAGTAAAGGACTTGATTTGCGAGGACGCATCTGTGATCTCATTTTGGTTTTACTTTTTTTATAACGATAGTTTGTTACAGTTGGCTCCTTGGAATAAAGATGAGGAAGGAGTCTTTCGTTATTTTGTTTTATTTCCTTAAGACTTTATGGCGATATGTTAGACTAAGGTACTCTAGTACCAAGTATATGGTTTAAGCCGCGTAGCCCGAGTAATTGAGTAAAGAGAACTTTTGAAATATGGAATGCCGGCTAGTAACTTAGATTTATTTTTATTTCAACACTAGTTGTCCCGCCCCGCTTCACTTGGGTGAAAAAATTAAAGCTGCGGCCCCCATGGCACCACGGTTGACGGTTCTATAAAGGACATACGGACAAACAGTATTTTTTAATTATTTTTATTTAAAAATGATGAGATGAAATGAGAGCCGTGGTCGCCGAGTGGTTCGAGCAGTTGCCTGCGACGCAAAGGTCGCAAGTTCGAATCTCGACTGTACCAATGAGTTTTTCTGAACTTAAGTACAGTGATTAGTCACACCACGAGCTTTACGGTGAAGGAAAACATCGAGAGGAAACCCGCATACGTCTGAGAAGAAATTCAAAGGCGTATGTATAGTCGTGCTTGAGTAACGGCGATGGACTCGCCATCTGTCACGTTGGCACCTAATATACCTCTGGCGGAAAGTGGGTGTGAAGGCGTGAGGATATATTATAATTTATATATATATTATTTAAAAATTGATGTTTGCTCAATCAATTCATTGTTGTTTAAAATAATGCCAGTTAAAATTGTATGGAAAAAATTGCGAGAAAACGTGTTCGTTTGAAAATAAATTCAAAGACGTGTAAATAAATTCCACGTTAAACCAACCAGGGTGTGTGGGTACTACCTTGTGGGAAGGCGATATATTATTATTATTTATCACTGGGATAGTCCGGTTCGAACTTGCAATCTCTGCTCGAATCACTTGACCACCACGGCATCCCTAATTTATCATCATCTTATTTGTAATATTTATAATACTTTAATAATTTAAGTATTATAAATATTACAAATAAGATGAATACATAACGCATTTTCTCATATGAAGCAATACTCAACGAAACTACTGAAGTGAAATTTGGTAAGGAGCTTTAAGGCTACTAGGCAACCGCTGAGAGGGATTTTCTCGGATACTCTCGGGAGCATTCGTTATGGAATCCGGGTGATTAAGAAGTACGCATTTGGTTTCAAGCCGGATTTTCGTTTCATACAGCGTTTCGTATATCTAACAGCTATTTTACATGAGATTCGTGGTGGCCCAGTGGTTCGAAAGTGAGTGTTTGTGTGTGTGCCGAAGTGCAAAGTGCCGAACTGTGCACCTTTTTCGACGTTTTATAAGAGCCCATCAATGTGAAATAAAATATTTCTTGATTTTATTTGATGTGACACACCACGAGCTTTACAATGAAGGAAAATATCGACAGGAAACCTGCAGACGTCTGAGAAGCAATTCAAATGCGTATGTAATGTATAGTCGTGCTTGAGTAACGGCGATGGACTTGCCGTCCGTCACGTTTGCACCTAAAATATATCTCTGGCGCAAAGTGGGTGTGTGGGTACTACCTATATAACTCTGCCTACCCTTTCGGTGACCCTTATGGCGGGAAGGCGTGAGGATATATATACATATATTATATATGGTTGATGTATGTAAATTCGTTATCAAATCATGACCGTGATATCTTTCAGCGTGACCAGACTTCCATTGATGATTAAACCCTTTGTGCTTGGATTCTACCACCACAATGACCCCGGCATACTATTAAAACTGCCGTTTCCAGTATTTAGATATGTTTAGTCTTCTAACAAAAATACACACTTACCTAATGTCGTCTTAATACAGTCAAAAGTATTAATTTAATTCACCATTGAGTGTTGGGATTAACGATTAAGTATTGTGATTCTCACATTTGAGTAACGAAATTTAAGAGTTTAGCTTCAAGAGAAAGCTCATTTAAAATTATTCGTTTGCATTACGAACCTCACTCAAAAACCATTCCAATAATTTTGGTGCAATATCAATAGGTTTTTCAATCGAAATAAGTCAAAATTCGTCGTGTGTTCATGATCCGGCATTCATTATTTAACCAGATCCACGTTAATAATTCAATGAATGTCTTGCATATGTCCACACTTCTGAAGCGTATAAAAACAAATGCCCAAATTAAATTCCTTCTATTTTAATCTTAAGTGTTAGATTATAATACATATTACATATAAATTTGTACGCTTTTCAAATATACCTAGTAATTATGACGCCGAGTCTCTCACGGGGTAGGCAAGGAGTGTAGAGCCTGTTCTCTCTATAATGACAGACCTCTTTCGCTGAATTCACATTCATCAGTCTCTCCATACATGCTCACCGGCTTAAATAACTCTTGACGTGCCATTTTTGGGTATTATCGATTTAATCAAGGTTGGTATTTTATTTATAAACTATACAATTTTATTTTTCTTTTTATTATCAATCTTTAGTTTATTTTAAAGCAGAATCCTATTATGTAATCAAAATGTTATCTCCATTATTTACTTTTTATTAAGGCGTACCATTTATATGTATATGGTAAAATTTGTAACTTTATTTTTTTGAGACGTCGCAAAAATGTCAACGTGTCAATATAAATTGAAAAAAAATATTAATATAAACGGAAAACAAGCATTAACCTTGGCGATGGCGCAACTAACGTCAAAGTTTAATATAATTATTACAATTCAACTTTTAAAATACATCTAAACACTGAGTAACACTTCACTACACTGATAACATCAACACTAATAAACGGCTAAGAATATTAACTTTCAAAAGGAGCGATCACTACAAATTTAAAATCGCTTGGTATATTATTTCAAGACAAATTTTCCTTATATATGTTTTTTTATTTGCAGAGGGTTAAGACAGGCACGTGCTTCCCGTCTGACTGACGCCCGCCCACTGCCGAGGGCGGGCGTCATTCATACAGCCCAGTATCCGTCGCGAGATGAATTAGGAATAACACCTATTTACTAAGTTTTAATATCTTTTTTCTTTTAATGGACTCTGATTAACGTTCCGTTGAAGTTATTGACGAAGTTATAAAAGCCTTTTACGTCGCATGACACGAAATTAAAAATAAAGTTCAGTGACCATTGGCTTAAAAATAGTATTTACGTTACGGTGAAGAAAAAGATATATATATATATAATCAAACCGAGAGTGCCTTAAGGGCAGGCAGAGAAAGACGAGCGCCAGTTCTCTCTAGACTAACAGAGCTCTTTCGCTTCAACCACACTCATCAGTCTCTTCATACATGCTTGCTGAGTTTAAGTATATAAAGATAGATTAGATACACTCAATCGTATTTTTTTATAAGTAATATTTACAAAAGATACATTATTTATTTATCGAAAAGTTGTACCATAAATCACTTTCAGCTTACAAAAGTTGGGACAAAACTCATTCAAAGTCCATATATCGGGATATTTCCTTTTCCCTGACTTTATTCTGTAGAAAAACCCCAAACTAATAATCGGGGATGCATCAACAAACTTGTACCTACCGGACATGTGTCAGCTTGTGCGGATTAACTGGCGCACTGGTGTAAATAATGACATCCCGCAAACCCCTGCCTATTTTTGCCGACACAAATTGTAGGGAAAAGAGGTTATATATGCCACCTGACACCTTTCAATCGATTGTTATTAAGTCACATACACAAACTAGAACGAAGAAAGAATTCTTACAGTATCCGCGCATAAATCCAAACATACGTTTAGTAGCCATAGACTCGTATATACAGGTATCGCAGAAAAGCTTTCTGTATTTTTACAGGTGTATCGAATACTCGTGCACACAAGTACTCGACTTAAGCGTACGTAAGAGAAAACCATAGAGATAGGGGTATCTTCAAGTCTTGCCATAAGGTTTCTCAAAGAGGTAGACAGAGGTGTTTATGTACCCACATACCTTCTTTTGCCAACGTGATAGATGGAGGTTCCACCGCCGTTATAAATGCACGACTATACATACGATTTTGAATTTGTTTTCAAATGTATGCAGATTTCCTCTCGACGTTTTTCTTAACCGTAAAGCTCGTGGTGTGTCGAATAATGTAGTTAAGAAAACTTAATTGCTACAGTCGCGGTGTTAACTTGCATATTTGTTTTGCACCGGACTAGCCGAACCACTAAGCCTCTTTTTATAAATCGTAGTTACCGCATACAGAAAGCCTAATCCCAAGCGCTTACCGCATACAGAAAGCCAAGCGCAGTTTTAATTGCGAGCTTCACCGTGAGTGCCGGACAAACATGTCTATACAATACCCACACAGATTGGGCTTATGTTTCTGGATTATTTGGAGGAAAATGTGCTATATATTTATCCTTTGATAGTGAGCGAGTTGCCGCCTATTTCAGCTCTAATATGGAAGCGTATACTCGTACGTATACGTTTTTTAGTTCCATACTATAAGCTTCGCTTAGTTTCAGACTGGTACAATTTCTATGGAATTATTATTATTCTTCTCCACGAATTCCCACAAGGGTCCCCGAATTCCCACAAGGGTCCCCGAATTGGCAGTGTGTAGGTAGTACCAACACACCCATTCGTCGGAGATGTTAGGTGTCAATTTGATAAATGGCGAGTCCAACGCCGTTCCTCTAGCATAACTAAACATACGACTTTGAACTTCTTCTCAAATGTACGCAGGTTCCTCTCCATGTTTTCCTTCAGAGTAGACCTCATTGTTTGATTTATCTCTGTACGTTTAGCATGTATGTTTTCACAAACAATTAATAAACTGAACACACCTACACGACTTAAGCGTGGATAGAGCTTTAATAAAATGCGACTTAGTGGTCGTAATTCTTGCTTCGCAGACCTCTCTGCGACACTAAGTTCTAGACACAGTGTCGTTCCAGACAGCTATAAAAGCTAGACTCGTAATCGAGCGAGTGTTGAGCACAGATAAGGCTGGGACGGAAATTAAAGGCGCTCCCCTTTCAGTTGGAGTCACGAAATCACCGCGCAAATTAAAGGGCTGTTCATGCACAAACAACCATAATTCTAAAAAAAGAAAGATTTCTTTGTGTCTATTATATAAATTACGCGTCACGTTGTTTGTCCGCGATGGACTCCTAAGCTACTGAACCGATTTTTATCAAATTTGCACACCGTGTGCAGTTTGGTCCTACTTGTAAGATAGAATAGTTTAAATCTCGTTTTATAGTCGTAATACTATTTTATTGCAAATTATTTGTCTATTATTTGACAGTCACAATTATCTGATAGCTCCGAACGATTCTAACAGATGGAGTGGAGAATGACGATGCATTCATAATCTTAATATATATAAATCTCGTGTCACAATGTTTGTCCTCAATGGACTCCTAAACCACTTAACCGATTATAATATTCGCACACCATGTGCAGTTTGATCCAACTTAAAAGATAGGATACCTCACATCACAATTGGACCCGATAGGTGGCGCTGCGATCGTGTTTCAGGAGGTTTAACTTTTTCACCCGGGCGAAGCTGGGCCGGACAGCTAGTATGTATATAAAAATTACGAATTTAAGGCGGACGATACCGCTCGGCCGCAAGTCTATAGGCTGCGGAAACTGCTTACCATCAGACGGGTCGCATATTCATTTGGCATATATAAAGAAAGCCTAGTAAAGTAATTTCAAATACGAAAACAAATGAAGACATGTATAATGGTTGTCTGGAAGAGATCGCCGAGATAAGACCGCCAATTGTACTTTTTGCCTATGATGTACTATCTAAATTAAATATAGTGTACAATAAAGCATATAAATAAATAAATAAATAAATAAATATAATCAAAACCAAATTACAGGCAGTAACTTACTTGACAAAGGGCGGATAATAAAATGGAGGCATATATCCCTTGAGGCCATTATTGTAATAGGATCGACTAATATTTATGTTTTGGGTAAAGCCAGCTGTTTACTAGCGACTGATACTTTAGCCTACTTGATAATAATAATAATACCTTGTGACTATACCACACAAATTGACCTCGCCCTCAAGGAAACTCAATGGTTAGTTTGATTTAGGGAAGTACATAGCAAGGCAAAGACTTCTTCTGTACGTGTATGTGAATTAAGATCAGAAAGACTGATCGGTAAATGTTTCTATTTCTATAAAAGGGTTCTGTTTATGAAATGTTATTTATTCACTATTAAGCGACGTTTAACATGTATTCCTAAATATACACATTTTTCGTATAATCCTTACAAAACATAATCCTGCAAGGTGTTTCGATTTTTCTGATGAGAAGTGTATATTAAAATAATCCTCACGCCTTCCCACAAGGGTCCCCGAAGGGGTAGGCAGAGGTGTATAGGTAATACCCACACACCCACTTTCCGCCAGAGGTATATTAGGTGCCAACGTGACAGATGACCATCGCCGTTACTCAAACACGACTATACATACGCCTTTGAATTTCTTCTAAGACGTATGCAGGTTTCCTCTCGATGTTTTCCTTCGCCGTAAAACTGGTGGTGTGACTAATCACTGTACTTAAGTTCGGAAAAACTCATTGGTACAGGCGGGATTCGAACTGGCAAGAAACTCCATGGTTACTCTTTTCAGATCTTTAGGTATACAATAACAATATTTTTATGTTACAGTAATAGTACTTAAGTATGGGGGAACAGCGTAGGCCCGACAATAAGTCGTTGCTTACTATGCAAACATACACATACACATACACATACACACACACACACACACGCACACTGTTATTTTCTGTATATCCTGTATCTATAGGAGCTGTGACCATCTCTATCCGGGGATGAGTGTTAATGTCTGCGAGCCAGTTTATAACTACCGTAGGCATTATCGCATACAATTTTGTACTATATATTTTTGTTTCGTAATAAATAATAATAATAACACACTTGGAAGGAAAGGTAGAGGGGAAGAGAGGAAGAGGAAGACCAAGATACATGAGTCAGATCAAAGAAAAAATGTCTCTCATGACGTATAAGGAGGTCAAGGAGGTGGCCCTGGACAGAAGCAAATGGAGGGGACTGCATCAGAGACGCCGACAAGACCCCAGCTCTTAAATTTGTGATGATGAATAAGAAATAAAAAAAATATTCACGTGGTTTGTCAACCACCTTTCACAGTCATTATTATTTTTTACCACGCCGTATTTTTGGCCTGCATTAAATGTTCCACAGACGAAATAACTAAACTTAAATGGCTATCAACCTTAACATGCGTGTGATAAAACCAGAGAAAGTACCGGGAATCGAGTTGCCCTAAGAGAACTTAGGCCCCTGTCAAATCCATATCAAAGTCAACAGCTAATTGTATGTGCTCCAACCAGACCTGGGCCCAACAGTGGTTGTTAAAACAGCAGGGGTTGATAAAGGCTGATTAGACTACGCTATACCTACTATGATTCAGGATATCTATTACAACAAATGATCCGTAGTGGCCGAGTGGTTCGAGCAGTTGCTTCCAACACAAAGATTGCAAGTTCGAATCACGCATTCGTGATGAGTTTGACCAATTAGTTTTTCTAGAAGCTTCTTTTTTTGCAGTACAGTGATTGAGACCACCATAAGCTTGCATATGTTTTACATAAGTTTTAGAAGAATATCAAAGAAGTCGTGTCCGACTTGGCTCATTAAATACACGCCTAGTGAATAGAGGGTGTTGTTACACCTCTGCCTACCCTGCAAGGATTTGCAGGATGATGATTATTCAGAAAATAGAATACCGACGATGTTATCTACGCTTCAGGTGAATATATCATCACACCAAGTCCCTAACGGGGAAGATAGAAGGAGTGATATACCCACATTTTACAGCAGATAAAATTATGAAAGTAGAAGTACGTTGACATTCCTCAGGTTCGAAGAAGTACATCTTACATCTTCGAACTTATTCCCGGATGCATGCGTGCTCTCTCGAAATGCTTTCCTTCAAACTTGAGTCCCGCAAGAAGACCTTTAAATGTAAAGTCAACATTTCAGTTGTAGTATTTATCATATAATGTATGATTAAACAAAAACTTGATAATAGTTTTACAATTGTTTCCACAAAACAAAACTCGTGTTTATAATATTGTTTTCTGAATATTTTTTACGAGAGCGTGATTCAAAGGTGAGGTGGAATTTAAACGGGCGACTTCCGAAACGTTCAACTTCCGTTTCCTCGCCCTCCCCTCGAATACCTCGACATAATAATAAAGGTTAAATAGATAGACAGAGAGAGAAGATACCATACACCCTCTCTCGTCCTAAATTTAACGCGTGTGAAGTCGCGGGACACAATCAGTCACGTTATATACTTAAAACGAATCTTCCGAACTTCCAGAGCTACCACGCTTAGTCGCCCGTGAACAGACAGCTTTACCTCAACTCACTCCCGCGTCTATTAAATTAAGAGCCCTGAAGCAGCGTCGCCCAGGGACCCCTCGCACGCGTCCATGCTTCCTAATTGCATTGCTTATCGTAAATACATTTAGTCTACCATATACATACATGCATACATATCATCACGCTGAGTCCCCAATCGGGTAGGCAGAGAGAGTCAAGCGCCAGTTCTCTCTAAACTTACGAGACTCTTTTGCTGCCTCCATATTCATCAGGTTCTCGGATGGGAAAGATAGCCCGGCAGGTGAGACTTGCTCAATCAAAATAGGTGAGCGAGTCTCACCTGCTTCGGGGACTCTTGACTTTCCCATCCTTGAGACTCTGATCGATTTTGATATGTTGTTGTTGGAACGTGGTTTTCTTCTGCCTCTTCTTCCACACAATTTGGGGCTATGTCCATTGGTGCGGAATTTTCCCAGGGTATTTATTATATTATTATTATATACATTACTTATTTTATAAATCTTGGTAGTGTTGCTATGTTTTTTTCTGAAATCATATTTATTGTAAGTGCTAATCGAGCTGATAAACTACCAATGTGCCAAATTTAATCTATTCAGCCGTTCTAGTGTAATTGAACAACTAACATCGTAGCACACGATCATGTTTATTATATTAAGTGGCATACTCGTAGCACCTACGCCTACGTGCTACGGCGTAGCGGTTCACGACTCAGTTCATTTCTATCGCTCTCTATCATTTACTCTACCGCACGTGTTTATTTCACTGTACTTAGTAACTCAGTACCTACACATGCACAAATATGTGTATAATCACAACTACTACACAAGGTGAGCTGTGATGGCCGAGCGGTTCGAGTAGTTGCCTGCAACATAAAGATACAAGTTCGAATTTGAGTTTTTCTGAACTTGAGTACAGTGATTAGTCACACCACGAACTTTACGGCTAAAGAAAACCTCTAGAGGAAACCTGCATACGTTTCAGAAGAAATTCAAAGGCGTATGTAGTCACGCTTGAGTAAGGGCGATGGACTCTCCATCTGTCACGTTGGCACCTAAAATATATCTCTGGGGGAAAGTGATTGTGTAGGATCTACACACCTCTGCCTACCCCTTCTGAGACCTTTGTGTGACCATATTACAGTACACCAGGACAGCAGAGGCTGCAGTAAAAGTTTCTTCTAGGCTTAAATACCACTTTCTGTGGTCCAAATTCATATGTCAAAATACTTTTAACGTACCCATCTTTAACTGTTCGATCAATCTGATCAGCTCAGATGGAATGTCTTCCTTTATTTTTCTTCTACCGTCTCAGTAAATAGAACAGGAGTCTTCTAGAAGTTATTGAGTGTTATGAATACATCCTCATGATGATGCAAAAATACAAATATGTACATTGGTCCAAAGATAACAAAATTTCATCATTATTAAAGGGAGTAATAATCAGTCCAAAATATGGTTTTGATTTTTAATTAGCATCCTTACATTATTGCCCTATCCTATTATATATTTGACCCCATTTCCTGATTAAACCTGTATTTGTCAATATTTCAAAGCTCATATGACGTTCATATCTATCACCTTCACTTCTCAGAATATATAAACGAAGTGCCGCTGCAAGCTCGCAAGTCTACGGAACTGCATCTATTTCCGAACGAATCCAATACCTTTCGCATACAGGTAAAGCACTCTTGACACAATTTTATATCGTAGGTTATAAGGTTGGAAATCCCCTGTCAAGTCTGTATGATAGCTTACTTCACAGTTTGATCTTGTTAGTTGGAGTGTAAGGTTCAGAATTGTATAGCACTGACATTCTGGGACAGATTAGTTTACCGGTGGATACGCGATCTATATTTCTCGGATGCCCTCTGAATATCATATTTCCTGTGTGTATGTAATATGTATACAAGCCTGGATATGTACTCACAAAATGCGCCGTGAAATAGTACTTATGGCTTTTGTATAACGGTTTAAAATTCTTAAGTTTACTACTCTTTCAAGCTTTATATCATGTAAAAAAATGCAGACAAATAGAAATAGTGGAGAAGTATTAGAAAAATAAAGTTAATTATTTCATGTATTTTAATTTTTTAAATACATTTTCAAACAAAACTCGTCTTACAGTTTCTATGAAAATAAATTACTTTGAATCTTTTATTTTGTTAACTACAAGACTTACCTTCAATTCCTAAATTTAACCTTGAGTTGAAATCCAAAGTAGTCACGTGACCAGTGATTCTAATACCCGACTGAATTCAGTCGATCATTTATCTTGCTTAAATTGTATCAATCTCTTACTATCAACTTTATTAGTTCTCCGAACGAACAACCTTAGCAATTGCTATTCAAATGTATGGGCACTGCGGCGTTGCATACGTCGATAGACGATGGTAACCGCTTTCTATGAGGTAGACCGTGAACTGAATGACTTTGGGCACGTGTGACTTCGCATATGGTAAAAACACTTCGTCTAACCTACTCGACCCCAGAAAGCAAGTTTGACTCCCACGTTAATATCGCAACGTGATGGGTGACCATCACATCACTTTCTGACCACATTACAGATGTACAACTTAGAAATCCATGTGATATTAATTACGCGAGAATCGATCCCAAGCCGCTCTGTTCCCAGGCCCTGACGATGTGCACTCGACATTTTAATTAAGACTATACATATATCCCAAGCAATTAGCAAACGACCCCAAGACAAAGCGAGCAGATAAGTCAAACGTCATATGCAGAGATGCCTTTGGAAATTCATTAACTTAAAAACTGCGAAAAATTCTTCAGGAATCTGGGTCGTACGTAATCATACTAATGAATGGAGAAGGGGAGAAATGAGAAAAGAATTCGTAAACAATGAATTTCTGAGCGTTATTGAGGACTAGGGAGAGTTATCTTTAGAGGGCCCTCCCGCTGAGTAAGTGGTCTCTTGGTAAAAAAAACAAATGACACATTTAATAATACCTTCCTATTTTAACCGACTTATATTAGTATCTATTTTAGATCCTATTGATCAAACCCAGATACATTGACATGGGTGTTAAGGGCTTAGAACCATGTGAGTATTAATAATTCCGCAAAGTTCCGCAGGAGTAATGTTATCTGTGTAAATATTCTTAGTCTATGCATTTATTTAATTTTAATTTTAATTTTGTTAAGAGCCGTGGTGGCTTAGTCATTCGAGTAGTTGCCTGCAACACAAAGATTGTAAGTTCGAATCCCAACTGTACCAATGAGTGTGTCTGAACTTAGGTACAGTGATTAGTCACACTCAGAGCTTTTCGGTAAAGGAAACCTGCATATGTCGTGTTTGAGTAACGGCGATGGACTCGGCATCTGTCACGTTAGAACCTAAAATATATCTCTGGCGGAAAGTGGGTGTATCCTTACTCAGGGTAACCACCCTTGTGAGAAGGCGTGAAGCGTAAATTATTTGTTTTTCTCTTTTGTGCAAAGTCTGAAACATAATTAAATAAACTGCATATATAGTATTCAGTTAATTGTGATTCAGAATATAAATGCACATTTATTACTTCTCTCCACAGATTCCTCGATAGAGTATGGATGACTATATGATGGATATATTTGGTTGGTGTTACTCGCCATATTTTCCTTCACCGTAAAGCTTGTGATGTTAATTTTTTTTGTGTTCGAAAAACTTTTGTTGATATCGGTACGCCAGCATTTAAACCTTGAACCAAAATTTTACAGAGGACTACTAAAACTACTCTGCCATTCCGGATCTGAATACTATTTAATTTTTTTTAATTTCTAGTCCAGTGTTTTCTATTAAGTAAATGGCGTATTAAATGGAAAATCGCTATTTCCAAACGCTAGGCGACCAGTATCTTGTTCAAATTTACAATCTGAATCCTTATTGATCGCCGCACCAGGACGACAGAGCGGGAAAGCCTACATCCTGTACGCAAGAGGGAGATGGAGATATTTCACACAGAATCGTCGAGTTGTCTTAACTCTGACACTGCAGTACCAGAAAAATAGATAGTGCCATCCACGAAGACGCGCCCCACTATTCTTCCTTATAGTTTATAGTGTAAGTGTCTAGCCTTCCACTAATGATTTGAGTATTATGTATGATTAACAATTAATAGACTCAGGTCATACTGCCCGCATCTCGCGACCCCCTCAGATAGAAATTGGTGGGGCGCGTTTTCGGGGATGGCACTATCTGTAAGATTATTAGATTAATGAAGACTTTTTGGATTTAATTGTTTGATCGACATCATTACAATCCGATACATAAGAACGCGAAGACCTAAAACCTCATATTATAAGGGAAAGTTTTTCTCGAAAGAAAAATCAGCCAAGATCAGCGTGCTTTACCCTTGTTGCAAGCGGCCATTGACGACCGTAACCACTTACGCAAACAAGCTTGACGCATTTTTGTGTGCCGTGTTAGTGGTATATAGGAATACACGCATATATCGGGATAATTCAAATACTGAAGGATACTCCTGAAGAATCTAGAACGAAAGATCAAGAGTACTGCTAAACACAGTTGAGAATAGAAGAGGAAAGAAGGCTATCTTTATGCAACATATTTAAAATATCCTAGAAGAAACCGTAGAGGGAAGAGGAGGTCAAGATGAGCATAGGTATATGAGTCAAATAAAGTGTATGTCACGATGCTTAGGGAGGTCAAAGAGGTTGCAAAGGGCAGGAGCAAATGGAAGGGACTGCATCAGAAACGAGAACCCAGCTCTTCAATTTATAATGATCTAATAGCTAGCGTTTAGTTATAGAAACATATTATTATTGCACGAAGTCCCCAGTGGGCAGAGAGAGTAGAGCGCCAGTTTTCTCTACATTTACAGACCTCTTTCGCTTCACCCACATTCATCAGTCGCATATTATACTAGGTGTGCCCCAAAGTTTTACCAACGTAAAATGCATATGAATTAATTGTGATTATACATATATACGAATAGTTATACTTTCTATGTGACATTAAAGTTCCGCCAAAATCGACCTTACAATTTTGGTATGCCGGACAAACCGACAGACAAAAATAATGTTATCAGTACCGTGCATATGTATTTAGGAAAAAATCTGCTTTAATAATACAAACAGACACTTCTTTTTTTTTATTCTTTGTATGTCGTGATATGGTGATAGGGGGCGTAGTGTAGCCTCAGGACGCGACCTTAAGAGGATCGCTGAAGGCGGAAGGATGCGAAAGGCCGAAGACAGAGCGTTGATGGCGCGCCATGGAAGAGGCTTATGTCCAGCAGTGGACTGCTGTAGGCTGATGATGATGT